>BPLQ01013528.1:594398-616525 GCA_021605075.1 Caerostris darwini
GCAAATAAAATAGGAGCACTTTACATTTGTCGATTCAAATAATTGTCATTTTTGATGACCCTTTTTGCAAATAAAATAGGGTCCTTTTACCTTTGTCGATTCAAATAATTGTTGACCCTTTTTGTAAATAAAATAGGGTCACTTTACATTTGCCGATTCAAATAACCTTTAAGTAGGGTTTGGTAGTAGGGTTTATTAATACTTTTTTAATTTTATTTTAGAACCTCTTTTTGAATAAAGAAATGTACTCTACCTTATTAAAAGTTTTTATGCTTTTTGTCCCAAGACTTTTTTTATCTTCACCTAATTGATTTCAACACCTCCTATTAAACAAAATACCCTACCCTGACGGAGGTTCATGAGCTTTTTTTTCCACGGACTTAAAGAATAACAGGAGTTAACATTTGTTGTTGTTGTTGTTGCTGTTCACTTCTGCAAATAAATTAAAAAATAGCGGCGCTTCACCTTTTTTTATTAATAAATTTTCAATTAAAATTATACAAGAAGATGATTATAAATTATTAAATAGAATAATATAATTATTTATAGAATAACTTTTTAATTAAAATTATACTAAAAGATGATTATAAAATATTAATTTAAAACAGTGATACCTAAATTGACTAGAGCTCTAGCGCTCGGTGCCACAGGTTTCGGGTTCGAATCACGGCGGTGTCATGGATGTCTGCAATGCTCCGGAATCTGCTTTAAACCGTAGGTCTAGGTCTCATATGATCCTAGAGTGTTGTCTTGAGGTTTAGTCAGTCTTCAGCCTTCGTGATTCCTCATTAAAGTGAAGCTGCATATTATCTTCAGCCATGAACCAGTCTCCTGCGACGAGGTCTTCTGGACCAGATGCAGACTTCCCTGCACCAAGGGGATTAGTAACAACAAATAACTCTTAAGCGACTAAAGTAAGGTTCATTAACATTTAAAAAAATTTTTTTTAGAACCTATTTAGAGTAAATAAAAGAAATCTACCTTAATAGAAGTTTTTATTTTTTGTTCCACGAACTACTTTTACAAGTAAAACAGGGATTAAACTTTTTTGTTTCTCCGACCTTTTACAAATAAAACTAGAGTTAACAAAAAAGTTTTTTTCTCCTGACACCCTTTAGATAAGAAGCGAATTAAATTGTAACCCTTTTTTTCTGCGGACCGCTTTTGCGAGTAAACCAGGAATTCTTAACCCTTCAGATCCCAAATACTGGAAGATGGTACTTTTTTTCAGAATAATATGTTATTACTATATGTTCATTAAAATATAATGGAAAAAATAATGGTCTATTTTGAATGAAATTCCTATTAGTGAGTACTCTACCGAATCATAAAAATCACAAAAACAACTAAATAACAATACATTTTATTGCTTACATTAATGCGGAAAATGCAAGATTTAATTTGTGCTGGGTGTACAGATAAAGATAATGATTATTTTTTCATTTCAGATTTCTAAGTTTACAGATTCTATAGGAGTACATTGATCCTTTTTTAACTATTTACAAATGTATCCTTCTATAGTATTTATGATTAATATCATAGGCTGTCATACAGAAATTCTTAGTGTAAGTTATTCAAGAGAGCATAGAGTACATACCAGTATCAATGACTACGAATGCACTTTACAATGCCCACTATAAAACAGATTACAATTGCCATCAGTATCTCCAAAGAGAGTCACATATTCATATGAAACAAATAAACAATGTTTTATTCCTCCATCTGCAGTGAATTCTGTCCATTTCTCAGGGAGTCACATGAAGCAGTTAAGCAAAACTTCTTTTCCCCATCTGTATTGGACGTTTTCCTTACCTCCAAAAAGTCCTCATCAAATAGCTAAACAAAGTTTTGTTCATCTGTATTGAATGTTGTCCGTTCTCCAAAAGAAACGGTATTAAACAGCTAAATAAAGCTTTGTTCCTCCATCTGTATTGGATATTGTCTGTTTCTCCAAAGGTAGTCACTTGAAACAGCTAAGCAGAACTTTGTTCTACTATCTAAATTGGAAGTTGTCGGCATCTCCAAAGGCAGTCACACTAAACAGATAAATTAAACTGTGTCCATACATCTGTATTGGATGTTATCCCTTTCACCAAAAGGAGTCTCATTAAACAGCTAAACAAAGTATTGCTCACCTATCTGTATTGGATGTTGTCCGTTTCTCCAAAGGAAGTCGTATTAAACAGCTAAACAAAACTTTGTTCCTCTGTCTATATTGGCGATTGTCCACATTTCCAAAGAGAGTCAAATTAAACAGCCAAACATAATTTTGTTAATTTGTATTGTATGCTGTCCATTTTTCCAAAAGCAGTCACATGGCACAGCTAAACTAACTTTGTTCACCCATGTGTATTGGATGTCATCCGTTTCTCCAAACAATGTCACGTCAAACAGCTAAACAAAGTTTGGTTTCTCCCTCTGTATTAAATGCTATCCGTTTTTCCAAAAGGAGTCATATTAAACAGCTGAACTTTGTTCACTCATCTGTATTGGATGTTGTCCGTTTCTCCAAAAGTCTCGTTAAACAGCTAAACAAAGTTTTGTTTCTCAATGCGTATTGGATGCTGTCTGTTTCTTCAAAGAAAGTCATATGAAACAGCTAAACAAAGTTTTGTTCCTCCAACTATATTTGATGGTGTCCGTATTTTTATAGGATGTCACGCTAAACAGCTAAACAAACTTTGTTCAACTATCTGTATTGGATGTTGTCCATTTCTCCAAAAGAAGTCACATTAAATAGCTAAACAAAGTTTTTTGTCCCTCCATCATATATTGGATGTTCGTATTTCCAAAGTCACATGAAATATCTAAACAAGACTTCGTTCCTCCTTCTGTACTTATTAATTTTTTTTCTTTCCGTATTTATTAACAACAATGTCATTTGTAATCAAAAGAATCATTTTCATCCAGACTGTATTAAAAGGCAGTGCAATCTAACAGTAAGTTTCTCTCACCAACAGGTGTCTCTTAGCGTTTCCATCCTGCTGTCACTGACGTTTTTCTTCTTGGTGTTATCAGAAATTATACCTTCGACCTCCCTCGCTATGCCTCTATTAGGTGAGTCCCCTTCCACTCTCTTCGCAGTTCAATTGATGGTGCCAGAGGAGACATATATATATATGAGTGTTCACAGGCAAGTACCTGGTGTTCACCATGATCCTGGTAACCCTTTCTGTGATCGTGACGATCGCGGTGCTGAACGTGCACTTCCGGTCTCCGTCGACCCACCGGATGGCGCCCTGGGTGAGGAGGATCTTCATCCGCCTGCTGCCCCGCATTCTCCTCATGAGGCCGCCCCAGTACAAGATCGAGACTGAGACTACTGCCGCGGCTTCGCCCCCGCTGCACGAAGGTACTGCCGTCTTTCCTTCCTCCTAATATTAACTCTTGGTTTATAAGCCCTTTTTTACCATGTGGCACCATGTTAAGTAGCCTTTGACATAGTGAACTTACTTGTCATTAAACATTAATAAACATACCTATTAATAAGCGTACCTGTCAATAAACACACCTGTCAATAAAAACTACTCTGGTAACAACCACCTATGTTGAAATACAACCTTTTTTCATGAGCAGGTTACATCAAAGAACAGGTTGCCAACAGTACGACGGGAGTGTCTCGTCGGATGTCCGAGGAGCTAGTGATCCCGGACCTGGAGTCGAGTCCCGGAATCATCGAGAAGAGGCTGCCCCGACAGATAGAGAGAGCCATCCACAACGCCATGTTCATCGCCCAACACATCGACAACAAGGACGACTTCGAGAGCGTGAGTTGCTTCTCTTCTTCTTACTTTAATACGCAGCTTTTGACCTGCCGTCTGAGACTTCCTTCTAAAGCTTGAAGGCTTGAGAGTACCGTCTGAATGCTTACATCTAGATTGAGAGTGAAAAACGTCATTTGCACAGATAAATGCAACGTAAATAAAGCAAGTTTTTTTTTATAATGATGAAATTTCCAACCGAGGCACCACACTATTCACTTAATTATGTAAACATTTCTGATGATATGACATACACTTGTTCTTGTAATGCATCTTTCAATGTTGACAACACAGCTGGCTTTTAAGATACACTTTTTAATTCAATTATACCTATAATGGAGAGTCAAAAAGTTCAAGATCGGGAGTAACAGGATAACCATACCTGAACAAAGATTGAAAGAAAATGAAACGGGTATTTTTTCCCTTCAAATGATAAAAAATTAGTGCTAACTTCGCATTTAACTGCGCCTGTAAGCGTCTCAACATTCAGGAAAGTCATGGCCCCCTACTTGGCTGTGGCATAGATGTTTGTTAAGGGTTCAGAATCCACTTTAAACTGTAGGGCCTGATCTAATTTACCCTAGAGAATAAAAAATTGACCGTAGAGCGTCGAACAAAACAATATCCTCAATCGATCCTTTGCTCATGTAGGACTATTCATATCATTAGGCCTCCTACTTTCTTACTTTTGATTGTAGAGTCACTTGAAGTTAAAAGAGTACCTTAAAACGTCATTGTCTTTGGAAACATTGAAAGAGACATTCCGGAAATGTGAGTATGCCATTCCATCAGCAATGTTGTAAATAGTGATGTGCCTCGTTTGACAGTTGTATTAATGACTTAGGGCGTAGTAAATATTTATCTATCTGATGTACTATCTTATGTAACGCATGGTATTTAAATGATATATTCATCTAGTGGTCAGAAACTGAATTATCAAGCCATTAATTTTCATTATTTGAAAGATAAAAAAATCTGTTTAAATTCTGTCCCTGATGTGTAAAAGACATCTTTTTATCTTTATTACTTTTAGAAATATTAAATTTAAGTTTGTCCTGACTTTTATGTTACTGTCTACTCTCAAAGTACTCCCTGAAACCCTATATTTACCCTCGTATTGCTGTTTGACCTATAAACATTTCAATCTAACATGGGATGAATTGTTGTTTGGTATCACAAAAATATTTTAAAGCTCACAGGAAAGGTGATTTTCGGATTTTCTACTTACCTACCCAATTCATAAAAAATGAATGAATAAGCGTCGACGATTGTGTCCAGACCAAAGAATAGTAATAAAGTAGATAGTACTTCACTAATCGAAAAGAACAAAACGAACAAGCAAAGCAACATACCCAGTTCTTTTTGTATTAGAATTACTGCTTCATCTTCGTTTGGCCTCTTTTCCGTTTGGTTAGTATTTTAAGAAAGATATTTTCTCTATTGATGCGCATAGATATATTAATAAAAATATGCAATTACACACATGTATATACTATTCTATTCGCCTTTCTCAATAAATAACTCTAAGCAATAAGATTGTAGTTAGCAGGATCAGTAATGTAAGGGATTTTGCTTTCCAACTTTAAATAGAAGAAATGTAGTTTTGTTCGAATCAAAGAATTTGTCAATTTTTACTACTATTTGACTAATTGCTGCAAATCGATTTGATTTGTCGCTCTACACTGAATATAAACCTTTTGATACCATAGTAGATGCCAATGATGCCTATTCAAAAATAGTAGTTAATCATTTTACGCTATAAAATTTAAAAAAAACAATACTTAAAAATTGTAGTAATTTTCTTCAATTCTTGTATGATATATATGGAGGTATCCAGATATTCTGTTTTGATAAGTATGATTTGACCTATATTGAATTTTATTAAAACTTCTTGATCTTGAAACCTGATTTTTGTGTATGAAAATCTCAGTTAATCATCCTAGTTTCGCAATAATTAATCGTACTTTGTTATTCAATTCATTTATTTAATCATAACTTGTGAATAATAAATGCAAGACATTTGCATTTAAGGCTTTTCATTCACTAGGTCTGTGTTTGTTAACAATATAATTATGAGCTCCATAAGTTAATTTATACTGTGGCATCTTTTAACATGATGAATAATCAACAAAAGAGATTTACCGCTTTCTTAATTATATTATAACGTCATTTTTCACGGGACCTTATTTTTATTTACTCTTGTAAGATGATAATTAGAAATCAGGGTTCAAATATGAGCTCATGTTTAAATATGAGTTCATTTAATTCTCATCAACTATATAATTAGAAGCATTTGCTATGTAAATTCACCCTAATCCTTCACACTTGGTAAGTAACGACTTTTAATATGAGGGTTCTGCATACATTTGGTTATTTATCCTCAATCTTAAAATTGACAAATAAAACATCAATTCCATGTTGTATTAATAATAGATAATAGTGTCTTTTACCATTGTTGACTTTTACTTTCTTAGTTATAACTGCAATTAGATAAGAAATCTTTTGATCACTATTTAATTTCTTAAATCCATTTAAGACATCCAAGTTGCTGAAAAGCAACATTACATATGTGCTTTTTTTGCCTATTTTTTGTGATAAATCTTTCAAATTCATTCCGTAGCACTTCATAAACTAATCCTGTAACTTACTAATGATCATTGTAAATGCCAAGTCTCACTAGAAATTGTTTCATTAAATTAAAAGAGAAGAACCTTCCGAATGATTGGTATCCGTGAGATAAAAATCGTTTCAATCGCACTATTTCCTGTTAAAATAGTCGTTTCAATCACCTTGCCCAGTATCTGCTTTGCACCTAGTTATATGGCAGTGTAAAGTTTTGGAAGATCAGGCCAAAGTTATGTAGTAAAATTATTGATTATCCCACTTTAAGTAAGAGGTGTTATGATAGCAATCCAGCTGGATCAAGTGAGTTTAAGAACTCTGATGGGTAATTGACTACCTCATTAGCATCTACTATAGTATCTAAAGGTTTGTTATTTAGTGACTATACCTGTTAACATGGAAAGTGTTAGTTTCTTTATTATTTTGTGGACTTCTTCATTTTTAGCAACATAAACAGCAAAACCTCTCTCGCAAAAGGTTCAAATTGTGATAGTTTTATAAAACAGGCAGATAAACTGCATTTATTAGCTACTATTTTGGGATGCAAGAATATTTGTAGAAATTTTTTTTAGGAAAAAAAATAAATTTTTAATAATAATAATATTTTTTCCTATCAGTAATATACACTCCTATTTACTGAACCCTCAGTGCTGAAAAAATTAAAATTCAATCATATATATTTCTATCTATTTACGATTATTTCAATGAATTCTAAAATTCAGAGCAAGGGTTCATGTAGAAATGTTTTTAATGATTACTTATAATATCAATGCAAATAATAAAAATTATTTTATTATCGTTTAAAAATGTGATGAAAGCAATAGTTCTATTTTTAGCAAATTAAATCACAGTTTGTTTAAAAGCAAAATAGTTTCTTCTGAATGTAGTTTTCCTTATAAATCCTTGAAGAAAAAGAATTTTAGTATATTTTCTGTATTTAGATTTTGATGAAAGTTTACTTTTGGCAGAATTTGTATGCTTAGACATTACAGAATTCGAAATTTTAAAGCTTACAGAATTAATTTTACATCTCCAACAATAAACGAAACTTTGTTTTGAAATTAAGAGACTTGCACTCTGCCATATTTTATTACTCTTAGAATTTATAAAACGCAATTCGAAATCATTCTAAAACTTTTTTAAAAGCAGAATCCATTCGAAAAAGACCTTGGCATATTGCCAGTCCGACTATAATGCCTTGTTTTGCATACGACATTGGAATGACCATCGTATTTTATGGATATCAGCCTTCGCAACCGTTCCAGAATGCATTTTTCATACTGAAGACTCAGCTTTTCTTCCATTCCAAAAAAAAGTATAAAAAGGGAAAAGGAAAGAAAAGTTTTCTCTGAATGTCCGAGGACATTCTCTGTGGACACAAGGAAAGGAATAAAAGGAATGCTTCGTTATTTCTCGGTGGACCGAAGCCTCATGAAAGATTCAGCAATGGACTCTCTTGGAGACGAATCGATCATTTCACTTCGTATTCATCGGAGACTTCCAGGGAACTATATTTGTTTTACACTCTATATCGCCGTGTGGAGATCGAGTTCGGCAGTTAGTGAAGATCAGCCATTTATTTATGAGGGGGAAAGATTTAAAAGAATCGACTTCTGAGTTTGAAGATTATCCTTTTATGAATTTTTAAAAAAGAAAGGAATAATTAAACTGCTAGTTTTTGGATAAAAAAATTTGCTACAAATAAAACTCTTCTATTTACTGATCACACAGTGCTGAAAAAATTAAAACATTAAGAATTAAATCCATATAGAATGCTTAGTTAAATTATATATATATATATATATATATATATATATATATATATATATGTATACACTGGTATGCAAAACTTAAGCAACATGTGGGTTTTTTGCCATAACTTCACGAGAAATCATCTGAGAGACATGACATTCAGAAATGAGGGAGAGTATTATGTACGTAACGGATGACGAAAGCATCGGCGCTGAAAGAGGAATGCAATGCATACGGTATGGAATCAAGCAAAAACAAGCTTTATTGAACGCATAGTATCGGGATTTAGGATTGTCTATCCAAGAGGAAGAACAACAAGCAGATGTTCCTTAATATGGGATATGCTATCCCTTCACTGCAATGGTTGCTTCGCACCGTCTGCGCATTCTCAGAACCAGCTGGTGCAACATTCCTTGCGGTAGGAGTGCCCATTCCTTAATCAGCATCTGTGTGAGTTGTTGGGTGTTCTTCGGAGGATGTAAGCGTGCTGCAATACGTCTCCCCAAACCATCCCACACATGTTCGTTGGGATTTAAATCTGGGGAGTACGCTGGCCAATCCATTCGAGTGATATACTTCACTTTCCAGTAGCTCCTCAACAGCAAGAGTCCGATGTGGCCGTGCATTGTCATCCATAAAAATGAAGTTTGGGCCAATGGCACCACGGAACAGACGCACATGGGGAAGGAGTACCTCCTCACAATAGCAATCCCCGGTTACAGACCCTCTGTCGAAATCATGGAGCTCAGTTCGCCAGTTCAGCAAAATGCCTCCCCAGACAAGAACTCCAGAACCACCATAACGGTGTCTTTCCTTGAGGTTACTGGGATAAAACCGGGTCCCGACCACTCTCCAAATCAAAACGCGTCGAGAATCGCTTCTGGTACAGAACCGACTCTCATCCGTAAAGAGGACACGACTCCATTGATCAGTTGTCCAGTTTTTGTGCTCTCTGCACCACTGTAAACGGTGGCGTCGGTGGCCAACTTTCAACGGGAGACAGCGTTCAGTGACGGCGGGCGAATAGGCCCACTTTGTGAAGGCGTCTGGCCACAGTAAGCCGCGACACTTGTCACCCCGTTGGTGTATAGAGTTGCTCAGCAATGGTGCTTGATGACTGCTGTCAGCCTCTTTTCGCCTGCAGGACGATATATCGGTCATCCCCTGCAGTTGTCTTCCTCGGGCGGCCACCAACAACCTTTCTAACAGCTGTACCTGTGGTTTGGAACGCTTTCCAAGCGCGCGAAACGACACTTTTGTTGATTCCGAACTCTGCAGCTACACTGGTGACAGTACGCTCCTTCAGCTTTCCGATCATTCTTCCACGTGTGAAGTCGTCCAGGTGATTTCTTCTAACCATATTTCACGAACTGACTCACTGGCACTTGCAGCGAATATGTTGAATTGCTTCTATTCTACTGTTCAGCTGCGCGCACCGACATCACGCGTTTTGCGTACGTTCACGCCGCCTCCGACGTTTCGTACCTGATATTTGCATACGCATGACGTTTCTATTGACTTACGTGTTCATTGTACTGATCTCCAGTCCTTCTTTTCTGCAATTTCATGGCTATCTGCTAAATTCTTACATTGTTGCTTAAGTTTTGCACACCAGTGTATATATATATATATATATATATATATATATATATATATATATGTGTGTGTGTGTGTGTGTGTGTGTACTTAATTAAACATCCATTTACACAATTATTTCATATAATAAAATTTTGAGCAATGGCCTATGTACATGCTTTTGATGATTATCTGTAATATCAATGCCAGTAATAAAAATGATTTTATTATCATTTAAAAATGCGATGAAAGTAATAGATTTCCTTATAGTATGTTAAATCTCAATTCGTTGAAAGTAAAACGCTAAATTGTTCTGAATGTAATTTCCCTCATAAATCCTTCAAGAAAAAGAATTAGAATTTATTTTCTGCATTCAGATTTTGATGAAAGTTTACTTTGGGGTGAATTTTTACGTTTAAACCTTGAAGAGTTCAAAAGTTTATAGCTCACGGAATTAATTTTACATCTCTAACAATAAACGAAACTTTGCATGGAAATTAAGAAACTTGCACCCAACCCTATTTTACTACTCTTAGCATTTGTAAAACACAATTCGAAATCATTCTAAAACCTTTTTAAAAGCAGAATCCCTTTTAAAAGACCTTGGCATATTGCCAGTACGACTATAATTCTTTGTTTTGCATACGACATTGGAATGGCCATCGTATTTTATGGACATCAGCCTTCGCGACCGTTCCAGAATGCATTTTTCTTACTGAAGCCTCAGCTTTTTTTCCATTCCAAGAAGAAAATAAAAAGAATTAAAGAATAAAAAGCAAGAAAAGTTTTCTCTGAATGTCCGAGCTGAGTCTTCTCTGTGGACACAAGAAGGAAAGGAATAAATGGAATGCTTCGTTATTTCTCTGTGGACCGAAGCCTCATGAAAGATTCAGCAATGGACTCTCTTGGAGACGAATCGATCATTTTGCTTCGCATTCATCGGAAACTTCCAGGGAACTATATTTGTTTTACACTCTATGTCGCCGTGTTGAGATCGAGTTCGGCAGTTAGCGGAGATCAGCCATTTTTTTATGAGGGCGGAAGGAATAGGATTTAATAAAATTGACTTCTGAGTTTGAAGATTTTCCTTTTATGAGTTTTTAGAAGAGAAAGGAATAATTAAACCGTTAGATTTTGGATGAAACTTTATTCTAGAAATAAAACTCTTCTATTTCCTGACCACACAGTGCTGAAAAAGTTAAAACATTAAAAATTAAATTCATATAGAATGCTTAATTATATATATATATATATATATATATACCCTCAAGAGCCAAAACATTATGTCCACCTGTCAATAACGAGTTGGCCCACCTTTGGCGCGCAACACAGCTTCAACCCGTCTTGGCATGGATTAATACCCCCACTTAATACCAGTTAAATACCACTTCCACCTGATCACGTGCCTTCCACGTCATCCAGGCGAGTTTATTGCAAAATGTAGGGGTGGTCATAATGTTTTGGCTCTTGAGTGTATATATATATAGATATATATATATGTCTGTGTGTGTGCGTACTTAATTGAACATTCTATTTACACAATTATTTCATATAATAAATTTTTGAGCACTGACCTAGGAACATGCTTTTGATGATTATTTGTAATATCAATGCCAATAATAAAATTGATTTTATTATCATTTAAAAATGTGATGAATGTAATAGTTTTAGTTTTAACATGTTAAATCTCAGTTCGTTTGAAAGTAAAATAGATTGTTCTGAATGTAATTTTCCTTATAAATCCTTCAAGAAAAAGAATTTGAACTTATTTTCTGCATTTAAATTTTGATGAAAGTTTACTATTGTTAGAATTTTTATGTTTAGACATTACAGAATTCGAAAGTTTATTGCTCACGGAATTAATTTTACATCTCCAACAATAAACGAAATGCTGCTTTGAAATTAAGAAACTTGCACCCAACCTTATTTTATTACTCTTAGCATTTATAAAACACAATTCTAGATCATTCTAAAACTTTTTTAAAAGCAGAATTCCATTCGAAAAGACCTTGGCATATTGCCAGTCCCACTATAATTCCTTGTTTTGCATACGACATTGGAATGACCATCGTATTTTATGGATATCAGCATTCGTAACTGTTCCAGAATGCATTTTTCATACTGAAGACTCAGCTTTTCTTCCATTCCAAGAAGAAGAATAAAAGCAATAAAAAGGGAAAAGAAAGAAAAGTTTTCTTGGAATGTCCGAGCCGCATGGAGAATGTGGACACAGGCAAAGGAATAAATGGAATGCTTCGTTATTTCTCGGTGGACCGAAGCCTCATGAAAGATTCAGCAATGGACTCTCTTGGAGACGAATCAATCATTTCGCTTCGTATTCGTCGGAAACTTCCAGGGAACTATATTTGTTTTACACTCTATATCGCCGTGTTGAGATCGAGTTCGGCAGTTAGTGAAGATCAGCCATTTTTTTTATCAGCTCCCCCCCCCCACCCCCACCCCCTCATAAAAGAATGGCTGGAAGTGGATGGATTTAAATGAATCGGCTTCTGAATTTGAAGATTTTCCTTTTATGAGCCTTTGGAAGAGAAAGGAATAAATAAACTGCTAGGTTTAGCATAAAAAAATTTACTAGAAATAAAACTCTTGTATGTATTTACTGACTACATAGTGCTGAAAAAGATAAAACAGTAAAAATTAAATCCATATAAAATGCTTAATTTCTTCCATATATATATATGTGTGTGTGTGTACTTAATTAAGCATACTATATACACAATAATTTCATATCCTAAAATGTTGAGCAGGTATCTGACTGTAGACTGTTGATTGACTGTAGAGTGTTGGCTGTAGTGTTGATAACCCTATCTCGTAAAAAGAAATCATCTCCTGTCTCGAAAAGGGGCAGTAGGCAAACGGTCTGGCCCGCTATGGGCTGTTGTGCCAATTGAGAAGAAGATAACTAAAGTGGATTATACCTCCCGTGGAGGCAATGGACTATTCAAGGGTATGGAATAATGGAATATCAAGGGTATGGAATAATTATTTGTCTTATGAAGGTGTTTAATAAAATAATTGGGTGATTAAGACACAAAGTATGTAATATTTAATGAGAAACGTAAATAATAATTAAAGTAAAGCGCGTATAAAACTATGATGTTATTCCATTTTGTGATTAATGCCCGATAAAAAGTCTTTATTAATATTAAAAATTACATAGAATTCTTTGATTTTAGTTTAAGAATGAGATGGACTCTCTTTGTCCGGAAACGCGTCTTCCCTGTTTCAGTAGAATCCTAATAATATTCCTTTTAAAGAAAAAAAAATTATCAAAATTTTTTAAAGTGCCTCTACAGACACATATTATATCACCTACATGCAAACATGCTTTTATGGAGTTTTTATGGACATTTCAATTCATACAATACAAACTTCCTCTGAACATGAAAAGGAACACTTGTATGCTTTGTAGATGTATATTGGGAGAGTGGAACAGGGATATTACATAACATTCAAAAGAGAAAAAAAACGGAAAACGATACCTTCTGAGTGGACTTTCAGGGACCGTATTGGAAAAACTTCCTATCAAATCGAATCAGCAATCCATCAATCTGCTACAGGTTTAGTTTGGTTTGGTTTGTCGCTCTACGGTAGTTTTGTGCACACTTCGGGCTAATTAGACCGGGACTTACGATTTAACGTGGGTTTCGAACCACTCACAAAAATTTCATGCCGCCGCCAGGATTCAAACCTGTAGCCTGTTCAGCCTGCTGCAGGAAACGATAGTTTCTCAATGAACTTTCAGGAACAATATGGTAAAGCTTCCTAACAAGTCCAAACAGCAATCCATCAGTCTGTCATAATCAGTAGTTTTTCAATGACCTTCTGAAGTAACTGCAAGTCTTTCATATAAGTTTCTGGTTTTCTGATGCTGACATTGCAAAGAAAGTTGGTAATGTATGTCTTACAATGTATAGGGCATACCATCAAATGAACAAGAACTTCGCTCCTTTGCTTGCTAAATGGTTCACAAAATGAGCAATGTTTAAGTATTATTACTAGATAAAGTTAAATTGATTTAAATCCACATAATTTTTAGTCATTTATTCTCGCTAATTAAGATTTCTCAAAAGTTTAATCAAAGCAATGGTGGTTTCCAATTAAAATTTCACTGTTTGGGATTATATTTCCATTTATTGTATAAATAGAAAATATGTACAAGAACTACAATAAATCTACTACTTAATTCAGTGGTTCTTGAACAATGGAGCATAACCACAAATACTGAAAGCGGGAGTCGTAATTCCGACAGCTAAAAATAAAAGTTCAGAAAATTGCAATTAATTAATCTTAAATTTGTAAGTAATTTCCGATTTTAAAACTGAAAATGTTTAAAAAAATAAATAAAAACCTGAAAAAAACTGAAGAGCTCTGTTGCGTGCCTTTTAGAAGAAAGAGCATTGATTAAATTAAGCTTTATAGATCATAAACTTCGATTTGTGGTATTTTTATAATTTAATTTTATGTTAAAGTATTTGTAAGACTCAACACCAATATGATGAAAACACAAGATTCCTGAAATGTATCTTTATATTTTTAAAAGTACATTTTTTGACGATGTTTATAACACGTTTAATGCACACGCCATTAGTAGTTTGCTACATATCGAGTCTTGGATTTTTTTTTACATCTTGTGATTACCTTGGGATGTGTGAAAAAGATTTTTTTAACAATCCTAAATGCTTGACTCTTGGCCCAGCGACAACGTGCACTCTTAGAGTGCAAGGAGGGTCGAGGTTTCAATCCGCTAGTTGCATTGTTGTAGTCTGCTTTCAGAAAAGATGAGCCTTAATAGCTATTGTGACATTAGAGAGTTTTTGCATACCGTACTTTAAGAATACGGTATTTTGTTCTCCCTAGTGCGCATGCTCATAGGAAACATTATTACAGATACGCATGCGCAATTTCCTATGAGCATGCGTGCTAGGGAGAACAAAATACCGTATTCTTAAAGTGCGGTATGCAAAAACTCTCTAATATCTGCAAAGCGTCTAACATCGATAGTCAGGCTCCCTGTGAGGGTTTTATGGATTTTCAACACACAACAGTTACCTCTTAAACTCCTCCCAGAAGGTTGTTAGTAGACTGTTCTTGGTGTACATAAATGGCACATTTGGCCAACCGATGTAAAAAAAAAAAATTTTTAATTTTGTAAAACTGATAAATTGTTTTGTCGCTCTACGGTCGTTCTGTGCACTCTTCAGACTAATTAGACGGGGACCTACATCTTAAGGTGGATTCCAAATCGCTCAAAAACATCTATGACACCGCCAGGATTTGAGCCTAAAGCCTGTGGTACCAAAACGTTTATGACATTTATGGTGTACGTTCAATAGTTTCTGTTATAGTTACGTTCAATATTTTCTTAATTTGCTACTCGTCTATTCGTTGGTGTCAAGAATAGGTGATTGGGGAACAATATTTAATTATCTTCTAAAAAAGTTTAAACCATGAAAAGTACAATACTAGATGAGTTGCTTACAACTAATGTCTGCTCAGCTTTAAAATGCATGTAAACATTATTAAAAAAATCTTTAATATATTCCTTGTTGAATTAATAATTGTTGTACATATCTTTACTTACTTCAGTAAAATTATTATAGTGTAAAAATAACTTTCGAATACACTTTACTAAAATAAAAGGACAACTGATTTCCATTTCTATTTCTTTTCTCTTCAATTGAAAAACAGTATAAAAACAGTAAAACATATTTAGGTTATACATTTATAGAGTAAAGTGCAAAAAACCAAGTAGCAAATGAGAAGTTTGGAAAGAAAAAACCATTAAAAACATCATCATTGGCGCAACAGCCCCATAGTGGGCCCAGGCCGTCTGCCTACTGGCAGATGTTTTCTTTTACGGGGTTGAGTTGTCAGCCCTACGCCCAACAGTCATGTTAGACCGGGACCTACAGTTTAAAGTGGATTCCAAACCCCTACAAATTAACATGGCGCCGTTGGGACTCTAACCCGAATTCTGTGGCACCGAACACCAGAGCGCTAATCACTCAGCAATCAGGCCACATTAAAAATATAAAGTATGATAATTTTCTTTAAAATAATCACTGGTAATTTTTTAAAAAATCAATAATATTAAGGAAATGTAATTTATTTTCTATTATGTTTTATTTATATGTTTCATTTCTAATGTAACATCGCCAAAAGAATTTTAAAATCCAATTCAATGTAAACAAAACACAAACTATCCAGAAAAACTGTAACATTACGAATTCTATACACTGTACACTGATGCTTTTTATGACTTTAACCCGGGATCATTGGCTCAATTCTCTTGCTACTGTTGGCGCGTAAAAAGAAAACAAAACAAAAAAATATGCAAGCCAAAGCGAAAAAAAAAAAAAAAATAGTCAAACACTTTTTTCCCACCCAGCTTATAGAATTCTTTTATTCGTCGTAAATACAGCGATGGAATAAAAAAAACTTCGAAAAAAAAAGAGCAGCGCTGCGAGCCATTGCCATCCGTCAAAGTGAAATTCTGATCCGGAACTTTCTTTTCACCCGAAGGAAAAAATAAAGAAGATAAAAAGAGAAGATAGATCATCAAAGTGTCGTGATAGTGTTGACGAAGCTCTCGTAAAGGGGGCCCTCTGGTCTGTTTGAGTTGCTCAACGAAAAGCGACAGTAGTAGGGTTGGCAAACTTCTATTATTTTCCTACATCTTTCAACGTCGCTTGTGAATATTCTGTACACATTCTTTCCTCAATCTTTCAGAAAGGTTACAGAAAAGTTTGGGGAAATATTTTTGTGCGACTAAATCCATTGTTGTTGAAGTTTAGGATAAAGAATTTCAATTACTTTGTTAAATAATGATTCTTTTCACAATTCATCTGAAGTTCAAGTATGGACTTTATCTTTCCTCTTATGTGTTATATTCGAATATTTAAGTATTAAACTATAAAAACGAAGTCGGATTGTAAAAGGGCAACAGTTATCAAGTTAATTATTATAAATGTTATTCACGTTTTCTATTCGTTTGAGTTATTTGTATTATCTGTTAAAAAATTCAAACTAAATTCATTAGGCTTGAGGCTGGTTTAATTTTTTGCTTATAATTTGCAGCTCTGATCTTGATATACTTGATTAATATCAAATTCAAATATCAGTGCAGAAGTTCAATCAATTATCTTGAATAGGGTTTTGAGATATCATAGTTTTAAAAATTAGCTCTTCACAATAAAAACGGGGTAGTCCTACTCACATCCGTAGCATATCTTCAAGTTACACGTGCCCCTTGGGTAGTAACAGCGTGAATACTTGTGAGTGACAGCGGATCAGTCTTTGCTTATGGTATAAAGATTAACTGTCTCTGCCAGCTGCATTAGAACAACAACAATAAAAACAGAAATAGTTTTGGCGATACGTCAGAGAAAAAAAGCACAGATTGTATGCAACAATCTATAATCTTCACCGTTATATATACTAAGATTTTTTTATGTATTCAATGTTAATCCAGGATTAAAAGCGGAAAATTACCTATATTTTTAGCTTCCTACTGATCTTATTATTATAGTTTTTTTATATCAATTATGCCTACATATATGATTGATTTATATACCATATTTAAAATTTTAGTTATAAAGCTTTCTGATTAATTTTTTAATAATATTAGATACATTTGTTATTAAATGATAACTATATAAAGGGGAATATCTCAGCAGAATATATATGTTAACTGATAACCTATGTCTATGTGTAAACCAGACTCAATGAATAAGCAGCAGTTACTCGTCTATCCGGGCTAGGATCTACTTTGCAACTTAGAAGTTTGGATTGTCGCTCTACAGTCATTTTGTGCACACTTTGGGCTAATTAGACCGGGATCTACAGTTTAAAATGGATTCCAAACCACTAACAAACATCCATTCCACCGCCAGTATTCGAACCTGAAGCCTGTGTTACGAAAGGACAGAGCGCTAGTCAATTGGCCATCAGGCTACTGCAATATAGAGGAGATATGCCAGAGATCTCATGTCCTGAGTACACGTTTACTTCTCCTTTTAGACTTCTGAGTCTTTAATTTTTAGGGTTTTACTCGTGTAGTTTTTAAATGTTTTTAATGTTTCGATAGTACCAAGTTTTAATTGTCATGGTTTTAGTGTGTTCTTAATATTTTGGTAGAGTGTAATTCCGAATTAATTGTTGTAATATTATTTGACGAGTGGCGTGATGTAAATGGATTGAGTTCAAATTTTGTCATATAAAGGTTTGGCTTGGTTTGTCTCTCTACGGTCATCTTGTCCACACGAAGACTAAATAGACCGGGACATACAGTTTATAGTGGATTCCGAACCACTACAAACATCCATGGCACCGCCGAGACTCGAACCCGAAACCTGTAGCATATAAAGGAGAACATACTGGAAACCTAATCATTGGATATATAATATTTAGAACAAATATATTTATATTAAGATTTATAAAAAAATAATCAAATGAAAATATAAATAAATAAATAAAAAATATTCCATTAACAAACCTTCTTTCATCTTATAAAAGAATTATAAATTTACAGAAAAGCAAATCCAAAGAGCCAACTGATCAATTTCATCTCTTGCCCTGGCGCGAAATGTGAACAATTTTGGACATCATTTTTTTATCACTTGAAAGCATATCGCATCATTATTTTGTTTAGAATAATGATTGTAAAAGTTCATATTAGTTATACCTAAAAACCTTTTTTGGAAATGTGCTTAGATAAAAATTATAATTGTTATTATTTCATTTAACAAGAGATATTTAAGATTAAAAATTTGTGCTGTTATATTACCAGTATAATATTATTAAATAATGTTACCAGTATAATATTATCATAAATGTTTAAAAAACTAATTTATCCCCTTTTCTTTTTTGCCATTTCAACTGTATTGCCAAAAATTAATATATTAAATGTCTGCTTTGTTAAAATTCGTGCCTTCACTTTTAGGTGAGAATTGATATCTTTTTATATATTTATGAAATGGTTATACATAATAGCAGAACCCAGCATACGTTGTCCTGCCAAAAAAAAAAAAAAATTCATTCTAGAGAATTACATATCGTGAATATATTCTTCATGTTCCAATATAAGTGCAAACTAATTTTCATGGATATTGTTTGAACGGTATATAAGATGCAATGCTGCAGCACCCTCTGGTGGCAAGTAATAATAAAGTAGATAGCGCGAACCTATTTTCAATACTCGAATACATATTATTGTTCATTTTCATGGTGATTGGTTGAATGGTGTAGAAGTTGATATACTGCAGCACCCTCTGGTGGCGACTTACAACAAAAAAGATAGCATAAAAACATTCTCCATACTTTGTCAAAAACACACAAAAATTTCATCAAAATCGGTCCAGCCATTTACGAGGAGTTCAGTGACAAACATAAGTACAGAAGAATTATATATATAAATATAAACGTGCAAAAGTCATGCAACTGTTACAAGATTCAGTTCATTTTTAAAGATTCAATTTTATTACAGCAACAAAATGAACTCAGGTAGTTTTAAAATTTTAATATTGGAAAATATAATCAATCAGATGTTGCAAAACTATAATATAAAATAATAAATATTCAAATTATTTAACTTTCTTTTAATCTTCAGTTGCTGTAAAACAAATTTTAATTATCTTATAAAACCTGAAAAATTTATTCTTTTTTAAATAATTTTATCATTTTAAATCATTTTATATAAATAATTCCTTATATTTAATTGGCATCAAATTTAATTAAACAATTAGTTAAGCTTGAAATTACTATGTTTAAATCGTCTTCAGATGTTCTTGCTTTATAAATTTAAGAAAAAAAAATGATAAGTTTCAAGGTCATGAATCTGGTGAACTATTGTCGAAATTATGGTAATAGTTACAATAAATTCAAATAGTCATCTTTAAGCAATATTATCTGAACAACAGATAACTAAAGAAAATAGAAAACAATTGTGAAAAAACGATGTATGTAACAGAATACGAAGTAACAAAATTATCAACGAGTGTTCGAATTTGGAATAAAAAAAAAATATTTTTATTTACTGAGTTCTCTTTTTCCAGTTTTCTTAATATATGTGCTTATTTGCATTAAAAAATAAATTTTCCTAGAATTCCAGTCAGATATTTCCTTTAAGAACATAAGAAAGAAGAATTTTTCCCACTATTTATGCAATTTTTTTCTGTAAATGAAAGAATTCAAAGCGCCGAAACTTAACCGCAAAATAAAAAAGCAGATGACATATTTTAAGAAAATGGCGTTTCTAGTTTCTGGTGAAAAACATTTTCCTGTTGCCAAAAAATGTTTGAATAACTTTTCACGCTACTTTTCACGTAGCTCCGTTTATTTATTTATTTTATTCGCTTTCTGTTTGATTTTGGTTCCAGAAAAGGCTATAAAAGATGTTTTTCCTTATGCATATACATGTTGTATATATTTATAGTATCTGGGTCATGAATAAATACCAACTTATTATAATTTTACATTTGAAGATATTAAAATTTATCATGCAGACTGATTTAAATTAGTTTTGATTTATTACTGCTTTCTTTAGAATAAAACTGTAATATTTTAAGCAGTATTATCGTAATATTTTTAATAAGAGAGAAGTTTTCACGATTTCTTTAATCGCATATACATATGAATCTTATTATTTTTTTATGTTAGATATAAAATAATTATTTTAAAATTAGACACTCAGACTGATTTTGTTGTAATTTTAAATATATTATCTAATTATAAGGAAAAAAGTTAAATATTTCATGTAGTTTCTTAAAATTCTAAGTATTGTTTTGTCGCTTTTTCTATTTAATAATAATATTTCTGATATTTTGAGTGCTTAAAACATTACAATGTTATCCAAAGTTTTAAGTAATATTTTCGAGGATACACTTAATATTTTTTGTTATAATTTTTTTTAAGATTTTGAAGTGTTATATTGAAATTATAATATTTGTAGTTTATTTTAATAGTAGGGGTATTTGACATTTAGCGAAATGCAATTTGTTTAAACAATATATGCCATTGATACTCTAACGTCTCGGACTATATTAGACCTATAACGGTTTCAAGAATAGATTCACTTTCAGGTTCATGGGAACACTTTAAATTTTATTTACGAACATTATATTTATACATGTACAGAATTCTGTATTATTATACAAAGAAATGAAAATTAAAAATATAAATTTGATCACAAGTGCTGTTCACCAAGATCGAAGATTTTCAGAGGTTTCGAGTCTACATAGAATTTCAAAACGCATAGTCTGCGACAGACCTCATTATCACACGGTTTGATTCACAATACCACAAAAAAATGCACTTTGAAAACAGGCGGAAACTCCGGTCTATTCAGTCAGTCATTTCTGAGTAAAAGAAAAACAACACTTCTGGTCGACTTTTCACAGAACTCTCTTTTTTCTTTACCAAAAACCTCCTTTTAAGAAAATCCATCAAGATCTTCCCTCAACTCGCATTGGAGTGGACATTTCTCAGCTCATGTCCCTGACCAATCACGATGGAACAACTCATAGTGTAGTCCATATTCTATCTGTAATTGTTTCGACCTGTGAAGGTCGCACAAATTATCGCTAATTTCATGAGTCCCATTATACATAACACCGAATATCTGCTATCAGATTTCACTGATAGGTTGTTTTTGTTAGTATAAAACACTAATTGCATATAATATAACTATCTACAACACTGCTTGTCTGATGTGAAATTTGAGTGATGGGTTGTTATTACGTACTTTTCAAAGAATATACATTTCACTCTCCTGGGAATGAAATATCAAAACTATTGCCATAAGAAAAAATGCTACAATAGAATGAAAATATGATTTTTCTAAATACTAGCAATATAACCTATCATAGTTTTATACAAGAAAGATCACAATTTAATTTGGTAAGTTTTTTTTTCTTGAGATGTAAATGTATTTTTTTATTGATATGTGTAATTGGTTAAGTAAACTGTATACTAAAAAAGATTTTGAAAAGAATTAGAAAAGGAAATTTCTAAAGAAAAAGACATTCAATATATTACGCAATCTCATCTTAATGGATCATTTAATATTTTGAGAAAAAAAAAAGAATATTTTTTTTCAAAAAACAGCAAAATAAATAACATTGATAAACCTCGTAATCTCATATACTTCTCACTTTATAAATTCATAAAATATTAACTTAAATAAAAGCATGGTATGTAACTTAAACTAATAAATTCAATCGTCAATTATCTGAAACCAACAACTGAAGAAAATCTTCTTCAACTCACTTTGCAAACCATATTACACTGTTTACGTTTACATATTACACTGAAGTGACAAAAGTCATGGGATAGCAATATGCAAATTTTCAGATGGCAGTAGCATCGCGTAGAACAGGTATAAATGCGCAGTGCTTT
>BPLQ01013528.1:619455-634066 GCA_021605075.1 Caerostris darwini
TTTTTTTTTTTTTTTTTTTTTTTTTTTTTTTTTTTTTTTTTGGTCTTAAGCCTTTTTTATGGATGGAGAGAGTGTGAGAGAATTTTGTATAAATATATTTATTCTCATTTTAAAAGAGAAATATAATCAAAGCAATTGGATTTACCTTTCTGTTCTTCATGAATCGCTTTATGTGTGTAACCTTAAAGATGAATTATAGAGCTGATTCATTTCTCAATGTGTTCTTTATTCAAATAGGATACCACATTAATCTAACATTTATCCTATGATCCCCACAATCCATTAATCACACAAATTTAGATCAATGGAAAAGTCCACTAAGAATTCATAATTCTCTCAACCTAGGGAACCTATCATTAACTCAATTAGGGTCTAAGTTTATATAACAACAAATTAATGGATTGTGTGTATTATAGGTTGAATGTTGAGTTAATGGGGTACCCGTTCTGAATAAAGTATACATTTTCTGTTGAGGTTCAATATTTTTTTTTAAGTTTATAAATAGAGGTAAATAAAAATTCTAGATCTAAAGATTTGAACGTTAAGATGTTACTCTCACTATAACACAAATCTATGTCAATCGAAAGTTCACTAGGAATTCATAATTCTCTCCCCCTAGATAGCTTACATTAAATCTAAGTAGGACCTAAATTTATATAACTACAAATTAATAGATTGCATGAATCATAGGATGAATGTTCAGTTAATGGGGTGACAGCTCTGAATAAAGAATACATTTATTTTCTTTTTCAAATATTATAGTCAAATCTAACCATTGATTTTTTTTTATATTCTCAAAATAAAATTGACAGTTTAAATTCTTCTTGAACAGTAACTCTGGCGTTTAATTAAGCGATTTAAATGTCATCATTTCGAATCCTTGGCTTTCCACTTAACTGTGACACTAAATGGAGCCCGATGTCCTCGGAAAAATGGGCAATGCTTTGCGTTTTAACTCCCTCTCTTGAGCCGCAATCATTCAATCGA
The DNA here is from genome assembly GCA_021605075.1 of Caerostris darwini. Classification (NCBI taxonomy): domain Eukaryota; kingdom Metazoa; phylum Arthropoda; class Arachnida; order Araneae; family Araneidae; genus Caerostris; species Caerostris darwini. The sequence goes on from BPLQ01013528.1 coordinate 620,443, forward strand.
AAGGAAATGGGCCGAATTTTATGGGGGGATGTCGGGCAATGAGATTTGCATTTCCCTCCAGGGAGATGGGTATCTCTTGCCTCTGCTGGAGGGCTTAAGAAGAAGTCTTGTGTGAAAATCGCAGAACCTCTCTGAAAAGATAGGGTTTTTCAGCAGTCTGGATTATTCCATTTTAAAATTTCACTCTTTTTCTTCTGCGCTTGAAGATTACAAAAGGATTTTTTTATGGCAGGGCGAGAAGCTCTGGTGATTTTTCTTTTTTGATCTTAAGTTTTCTTTCAGGACGGGGGAATAGGTATAAATATATTTATTCTCGCATTAAAAGGGATATAGGATCAAAGAAATTGGATTTTCCTGTCTGTTCTTTATGAATCGTTTTATGCGTGTAGCCTTAAAGATCAATCATTGCGCTGATTCATTTAATGTTGTGATTCATTAATGGTGATTCAGTTCTCAATAAATGTGCTCTTTTTTCAGAACAGATACCACATTAACGCAACATTCATCCTATAATCTGCACAGTACATTAATCGCACAAATCTAGATCAATGGAAAAATCCGATAGGAATTCATAATTTTCTCAACCTAGGGAGCCTATCATTACACCTAAGTCTAGCCTAAGTTTATATAACTACAAGCTAATGGATTGTGTAGATTATAGGATGAATGTTGAGTTAATGTGGTAATAAAAAATAATGTTATTTTTGTGTTCTTGTTTTGTGCTTTTGTGTACTTCTAAGTTTATTACGGATCATAGGATGAATATTGAGTTAATGGAGTGCCCGCTCTGAATAAAAAATACATTTTCTGTTGAGGTTCTTCGTGTTTTTAAATTTATAAATAGAGATAAATAAAAATTCTAGATCTAAAGATTTGGACGTCTAAAGTTTCGGAAGATGTTACACTCATTAAAACACAAATCTATGTAAAATGAAAAGTCCACCAGAAATTCATAATTATTTCTCCATAGAGATCTTATCATTACACCTAAGTAGGGCCTAAGTTTATTACGGATCATAGGATGAATATTGAGTTAATGGAGTGCCCGCTCTGAATAAAGAACACATTTGCAGAGAAAAAGATTAGACTCCAATCTAACCATTGATTATTTTTTTAAAATTGTCAGAATAAAGTTGATAGTTTATGTTCTTTATGTACAGTAACTCTGACATTTAATTAAGCGATTTAAATGTCATCATTTTGAATTCTTGGCTTTCCACTTAACTGTGACACTAAATGGAGCCCGATGTCCCCCGCCAAATGGACGATGCTTTACATTTTAACTCCCTCTCCTGAGCCGCAATCATCCAATTGGAAGGAAATTGGCCGAATTTTATGGAAGGATGTCGGGCAATGAGATTTGCATTTCCCTCCAGGGAGATGGATATCTCCTGCATCTGCTGGAGGGTTTCTGAACAAGTCTTGTGTGAAAATCGCACAACCTCCTTGAAAAGATAGGGTTTTTCAGCAGTCTGAATGCTTCCATTTTTAAATTTCACTCTTTTTTTTTTTTCCTGGGCTAGAAGATTACAAAAGGATTTTTTTTATGGTAGAATTAGAAGCTCTGGTGATTTTTCTTTTTTGACATTAAGTCTTTTTTACTGGTGGGGAAAGGGAAATTTGATATAAATATATTTATTCTCGGATTAAAAGTAATATAGGGTTAAAGCAATTGGATTTTCCTTTCTGTTCTTTATAAATTGCTTTATATATGCAGTCTTGCAGATGAATTGTTGCAATGTTTTATTTGAAATATATGCGTCACTTCTTACAAAATATTATGATATAATTAAACCAATATTTAAGTAGGTAACGCATAAAAAATGCATAAAGTATGTGGTTATGCATCTTTACATAAACACATACTTTATACACTACATAAATATTGTTGTTTTCCTTTATATAAAAATAATTCTTGTTCATTGACGCAACAATCCTATGGTGGGGTAAGGCGTCTGTCAACTGAAGAAACCGTTAGTCAACCGTCTGTCTTTCGAGAAATATTTTCTCATTTCGTGGCAGGGTTGTCAGTCCTACGGCCAACACTCCAGAGTCATATTAGACTGTGCCAAGACCTGAATGACCAAGTGTCTAGCACTCTGGTGATCGGTACCACAGTTTTCGGGTTCATGTCCCGGCGGTGCCCTGGATACTTGTAGTGGTTTCGAATCCACTTTAAGCGGTAGATCCCGGTCTCCTATGACTATAGATCGTCACAGAGCCCAATCAGACTTCTCATCCACGTCATTCCCAAACTGTATAGGGGCAACTCAGCTGTAGGCACAGTGATGTGGTGTGGTGTCGTGTGGTGTGATAGTAGCAATCATATTAGATTGGGACCTACTGTTTAAAATAGATTCCGAACCACTACAAATATCCATGGCACCGCCAATACTCGAATAAGAAACTTGTGGCATCGAGCGCCAGAGCGCTAGTCATTCGGCCAACAGACCTCATAAAAATAATTTAATATTATTTTTTTCTAATTTTACAAAAAATTTTCATCGATATCGAAAGATGATAACTAAAATTTGTTCTGTAATTCAAACAACTCAATTTTTGAATTCATAATTCATGTTCAAAAGTCTATTTGTGTTAACTCTATATGGATAAAAATGTCTTGTTATGTAGTTAGCTTGCTGTAAAGTTAGAGATGCTCTAGGAACATATTATAAGTATAGGCTTAGTAAAAGTATATGTCAATACCTGGGAAAATGCATTTGGTAGATAATCTCAGGAGTTGCCTTTTATGCATTTACGAGGATTGTTGTGAATATGATCACGAAAAATGGTGATTTGGTTAAACACATTATCTGCATACTCAAAGATTTCTTATATAATTCAGATATGGTTTTTATAAATGCCTATTCAGTTTTTGAAACCCCCTGTTGCCAAACCACGTCTGCAGAAGTTTCAACGTATATATACTAAAAAGTTACCTGACGAAATACAAATGGAAATTTCTAATTATCTCTGAAGTGTAAGTTATGTAATAGTAGTAGTAGTTAGTAGAGTTCGGAATGTCAAGATACATTTTAGAATTGCTTTTCTAGCCACAAAAACTGGAGTCAGATGCGAATCACAAAAATTACACCCACTTTATACATCCGCCATTAAACCTGATAGACACCACAATGCAATCGAAAGTGTAGCACTAATTAAGTCTCTGCCAAACTCAGAAATATCAATCTGATTACAGAATCGTAAAGTGCGAATCATCACTTCTACTCTTCTGCAGTCAATTGACTGTCAGTTTGCTACCTTCGCAATTAACTCTTAGAAGTGACTGTAGTAGAGGCTGGATTAATTTGCAAGCTGCTGCGCTTTCATAGATTCATGGGGAATTTTCATAGAATCGTTAGGATATTTCATGGGGAACAGTCATTAGCGACAATAATTGATGCATTTTTGAGAGATAGCTACCAAAGAAATGTAATTTCCTTCAATACTTTCTTAATGGTTTTACACCTGCAATCAGTTCTTGCAATCAATCTCTTTTTTCGGCTGCAAAATTTATTTCTTCGACATTTATATTTCAGAATTACATCTCTGATTTTAGTATCAAGGTCTACATTTCAAGAATCTATTTTTCATATTAAAATCCGATGGCCATGCTGCGTTTGAAGTCATTGAACTCTGCCCACAAAATTAGGGTAGTACCATGTCATGTGGCAGAGTGGCATTCAATTAGGAAGCCTTCATGAGTGGATGGCCTTTCCTGTTAGGTGGCAATCTGTGATTTGATATTTCAGTATACGGTGACAATCTATATTAGCTCATTTGTATAATATCAATAAATTATTATATTTCTACACTCAAGTCTTATACAAACAATACTTATTCAATCTGTGTTACGAACATCCAGATTCATTTCTCCAAAGTTATTTCTGGATAATTTTGACCATAAAATGTAATTCAAGGATATTAGTCAATATTGAAAACAAATCACTCGCTTTTTTGTAACCTAGCTTATATTTTTTTTGAAAGAAACAGATTTATTGTCAATGAATCTATCCGTCATTTGACAGATTTCTTTCTCATATGTATGTAAAAGAGAATTGGCAAGGAGCGAATTAGAAACATGGCCATTTTGAGTAACGAAAGCCATTACCAGAATTCGTTACACGCAATCTGTAATTAATAATAGTAATAATAATAATTTATATATAGTACGAATTACAAAAATTTCAATCAAAAGTAATACATACATCATTAATTGTAAAAAGTGCAAATTATGATTTTGAAATTGAATTGAAAAAATCTGCAAAAAAATCCACATTTTTGTATATAAGTGATTTAATTTTACTTAACAAAGCATATCAAAAGAAAAACTTTATTATGCCAGTTCATTTTCAAATGAAAATATCATTTCCGTAGAACAAAGCTATTCTCTAGCGCCATCACAATTTGGCACTCATCTGGGAATACTCGCGCTTTTAACCTAATCTCTCCCGCCTGTGAAGGAGCCTGCAAGATTAAATCATAACTAAGATATGCTCATAATACATGCTCAAATAATGTACCTATACCTGTGTAAATAGTAATTGTTCAATATGCTAATCGACAGGGCTTCGTTATAAACATGAATAAATATGACTAACGGTTTGAAGCAGCATGGTAAATACGGTGCTTTATTTGCGGAAATTGTTGTAATAAATCCGTAGAACAGGAGAACACTACCATTTGATTCGAATAAAACTGGATGGTGCAAACCCCGATATGTCACTTTCAACGGGGGGCATATGGGAGCAGCCTCGTCGATTGTGCCCTTGTACATTCGAGCAGCCTCGTCAATATTGTGCTCTACTTGCGTGGATTGTTGCAAGAAATCCGCAAAATTTCTATTTGATTCTATTAGAAGATGGTGCAAACCCCGATATACCATTCTTTGAATGGTTCTCTGTGATGCAACTTGAGTATCACTGAATTTTCTAGATTTCTGTTGCCCTGTGGCGAATTTCCTCAGCTCGAAGTGCTTTAACACTTGACAACACTATCAATATAACCATTGTGTATGCGTATATAATGTTTTATGTGTGTCTTTTCCAGATCAAGGAGGATTGGAAGTACGTAGCGATGGTCATCGACCGACTGTTTCTCTACATCTTCACATTCGCCTGTATCGTCGGCACATGCGGTATCTTCCTGCAAGCCCCTTCCCTTTACGACCCCGAGAAACCGATCGACGTGACGCTGTCCAAGGTGGCTCTGGGACAAGACATGCCCGGAACCCTCTTCGAGTGAAGGCACCCTCCCTCCTTCTAAGTTCCCTCCCACACTCCCTCCAGGTTCTTCAAGTGACTGTCTGGGTTCTCTTCACAGGTTTCCTTCGATTACCGTTTGACTGATCCATTTTTTTCTTAAATCATTTTGAAGTTATTTTGTATGAATTTATTATTTTTTTTAATCGATCCTTGATTTTATTTTTCATTATTTTCTTTATCAAGTAATTGTTCTAGCAAATTTTAAAGATACATTTTTCAAATTAATTTCTCAATTTTTAAAAAAAATATGTTTGGATTTATGTATATAATAGCTTACTGAACGATACCGAAAATAATCTTTCTTATTGAAAATTAATTTCAAAACTAATTGCAAATTGATTAGGATTGCTTATGTTTTCAAAATGTGAGTAAGTATTTTTAAAACTCTTTATCAACTTTAAAGGGAAATCGAATATATCTATATATAAAAAAAACCAAAAACTATTTCATTATTAATATAATTTTTTTTTCAAAAGTAAACTTTCTTTTAAATTATTAATAATCTCTTATAAAATTACAGATTTTTAAAATTTTTAATGCACACTTTTGTGTTATAAAATTTATGGTTATTCTGTCAATTTCATTTCAAAATGAAACTTTTGAAAACTAGATATTAAAAATGCAAACATTCCATGAAGTAAATAAAATAATTTATTCGTTATCATTCTTTCCAAATTAACTAAGAACAAAAGTGAAGCCAAACCAATAGACGGTTCCAAATAAATTTTATTTTTAAGATAAACCTGAAAAATGTCATGTGAAATATTGAATTAATCATTCAGAATTATTTTTGATTCGTTCAGGTGAATGAATCAAAGATTTGTTTAAAATCACGTGAATTTAACAACAAGATTGCTCCAAGAAATCTCACTCGTCACATTAAATTTCATTAACTGAATTTATTCAAACACAACGGAATGATTTAATTAGTTCAAATAATCCACGAATTTCTGCAAAGCCACAATGGGCACCTACTACAAAACTTCGGTTCCATTTTTATTCCTCGATCTTTTAATAAAAACTGTCTTCATTGAATTCCAGAAAAGAATAAAAATTGATTCTGATTTTCAATTAAATGTATCTTTACGTCTCTGTGATTTCTGGAAGCAACTAGATTCGTTTGAAGTTCGACTTTTTGAGGAAAAAAAGTTTCACTCAATTAAGAATGATTATGGGCGGTATTTGTTTCCATGGCTGACTGACTCACCCCTATTCTTTAAAGGTTGTTCCAAGTCCAATTCTTAATTACTTTCTTCAGCGAACCATTTTCTTGATTTGTTAAATAAAAAGAAGAAAATTAGTTTTGGAAACACCGTACTCAAGCATTTGGTTTTGCTGTTGTTGTTGTTGTAGATTCTTTTCCACATTAACTGCTTTTATTTGGAAGAATTGTTTTCTTTTACTTTCTTGCCAAATCAGTTTTGAGAATCATTGTATTTTTCTTATTTTACCTTACAATTAATAATACTTTTCTGGAAAAATAACTTATTTTGCAGACATCAAAGTGATTTTTTTCCTTCATATATCACAGCGTTTTGTTTTTTATTTTTTCCTTACCACATTTTATGGGGAAAATGTTAATTTATAAAATTGATTAAGTTGAATTTTGCAAGCGCTGTAAAAAGTTATTTCATGTTATTTGTGTCATCAAATCTTTCCATTGTAATAAAAGTGTTTTGATGTGTTGTAGAAACGTGTAGCTTTTTTTTTTTTTTTTCCTTTTTATTTAGTTAGCTTGTTTTTCTAATCATAATTAATTCATATGTTGGTTATAAATTTCATAAATTATTTCTTACAAATAAAGTGAACAAATCATTATCATTACCAAATAAGTGATTTGAAATTTTATAAGTGAATTATTTATAAATATTATTTCGAATTATAAGAGTTCTACAATAGTAATTGGAAAATAAAATTATTTAAAGTAAAAAATTTTCTATACTGCAATTAAATTATTTTTAACTAAAACATTGTAATACATTATTTGATACAAATTCTTTTTATGCAGTTTTTTAGCAGTACATAATCACAGTTACTAAAAGTACAATTATTGTAAAACTGGTTTTGAAATATTTTAAATAATTCTTCTCGACAATTTTGTTTTTAAACATATCTAAATGATTAGTTAATAATGCAATTATCTTTATTCAATAAAAGCAATTATTGTTAAAATTTGTTTACATAATGTATGATGTTAAGTTAATAAATATGAGTTGACTGTTTTTACTTACTTAAATAATTTAATTAATTTTCTGTCTTAACCTGTGAAGTTAAAAAAAGACCCACTTGAAGAATTATTATAGATTAAAAAAAACAAATATCCTTTTTGTTTTAGCAATACCAGTAATTAATATCCTTTGTAAAAATATTAATAAACAAGTAGCGAAGGATTAGTACTGTACAGGTGTCTAGTAGTACATTGAGTAATGTATCATCTTCCTACCTCACTATGCTCCTAGGTCGTCCCGTTGACAGTTTAAACCCAACACCGACTCTATAGCATATGATTGTTGTAAAACTTGCAAAAACAAATGCAAAGCAGCTTGCGTAATCGACGCTTTCGTTACAATGCCCGGCGGAGCACAGCGTATACTCTTTATGTGCAGCTGTTTTCCATTCCTCCATGTTACCTGTGCACCGCTTTAATACGCATATCGTCCTTTAGCGCAGCTCTCCGCGCATCTCTCGAGTAGCAGTTCGCAGTTGTGACGTGCAATAACTGTTCCTGAAAGAGCAGTTCTCGAAGAGCAGTTCTTGTTCAATCAAACGAAGTGCGGATGAACAGGAAGTGTTTTCGAATAGAGTGACGCGAGCTTTGTATTTAATGGAAGGTTTTTGGATGAAACAGCATTCAACTGAGAATTTTTAAATGTCCTCTTGGTAAAAAAAAATTTGAATTAAATGGCAAAATAATTAAAATTGCAAATAAGAAAACAAATCTTTTTTACACAACCAAATGATCTTGTAATAAATCAAATGAAATTATATTCCAACAAACATTAATAAATATGTTTAATTACTTTTTTTTATTTAAATTTAAGTCTGTTTTCTTAAAATTATGTAAATTACTTTTGTTTTGTTTTGTAACTCTAGCAAAATATTTTTCAATGATATTTTTGCATCTCATTGATGTTATTTTAAGTAAAATTTAAAAAAAATCGAATTGTTTATGATCTTTATCGAAATTTAATCGTTATATAGCATAGAAATTTATAAAATTCTAGAAATATTTTGATATTTTTCAATCTATTAAACTAAACATACGATTATTTTATTTTATGCTCTTATCAATAATCTTCGTTGGAAAACTTACTTGTCATGTATACTTTACATAAATTTTAATATTAATTACCAAAAAAGCGTGTAAGATTGAAAAGATTTTATAATAAGTAGAATATTCGATTGATAAACAATACAAATTTATTAAAAACAATATAGATTTAATTGAATTTAAAGAGTATACGAATAAATCCTAATAAATTAGGTTAATAGAATTGTAAAAGTTCTGCACAGATATTCCTAAATTCAATTTTTATAATATCCTAAATTTTTAATGTATTTCATTATATATATTATTCTCATTTGAGACCTTTGTCTCTAGACGTTTTGATCTTTAATATTTTTAAAGTATTAAAATAAAAACAGTCAAATTTGTTAAATATAACTAATGTGTTGCCACTCAATTGAATCTCAGCAACTAAGATCTCGAACTTACATCTTACAAAACAACGGCCACTCCTCTGAATGCTGTTCATCTGTGACAAAACAACAACAAAAAGCAAAAAAAAAAAAAAGCACAAAACAAACTAGCTAGCAGCATAGCATAGGATGAAAGTCCAATGTCTTATCACTCGTTATGGTGCACTAGTTGAAGTGATCAAAGTCAACATCTTTGTTCAGCATCTGTTTACATATTAATGAATATATATGTTATCAATGTATGTATATAAGTATATACATTATATTATATCGATAATCAATGTTCTTGCAGAACGCCAATCCCAATTAAAGCAGAGAAACAACAAAAAAATAAAGTGTTTTTCAATCCTCCTTAATAGCCATGATATGTGATAAAAAAATGTATCATCATGGGAAATACTAAATATTTTTCCTGCAGCTGAATTGAGCAGCTGGTTTTTACATGGACTGGAGTTACTGAAAGGAGGGAATGTTTGTATACATCTTCAGTTGTTTAAAAAAAAGAAACTGAAAAAGTTTGTCTGTGACATTATATTGATTCATGAGTCAATATTTTGACGGCTGCCGTATTCTTTTGGAGCTATTTAGTCCCTGGGGGCTCCATCTCCGATATGATAGGGCAAATACAGTTAAAACCATGAAAATTGCCCAGAATAAATTTACAAATATAATATTATCTTACAATCATAAACATATAAAAGAAAAATATTACAAAATTAAATTAGAAATTAAATTAAAATTTTGCGCGGATGTTTTAAATCACAATTGGAAACGTAAGAGTCTATCTCCTGGATTGCAGCATTTTCATGATTAATAAAAGATTTAATAGAGATGTGTTTAAGAAAATCTTTTAAAGAAGGAATGTTAATAGCTTGGACTGAATTGAGCAGCTGGTTTTACATGGATTGAAGTTACTGAAGGAAGGGAATGTTTGTATAAATCTTCAGTTGTTTAAGTAAATCTTCATTTAGACATGTGATTTCTAATACTCAGTAAATTAGCCAAAAGTATTAATCATGCTTATCTGACTAAAAAAAAAAGAACAGAAAGAAAAGAAATTGAAAATGTTTGTCTGGGACATTATATTGATTCATCAGTCAATATTTTCATATATTATAATATTGTGACATGAAAGCATTGTAAATATACTTTAGAAATTCAATGCTGATTGAAATATTGTTTTGTTTTTTAATTACTGGAAACATTTTGGAAACAAATTAAATGTATCCTTCGGAAGCAGAACAGATTTCATATTTTCGAAGTTCTAATTCTCTATTAATACCGGAATGGCGTTCTGCTAAAGAAAATTCCGACTGATGAAAATCAGTGAATATGGCAGCTTTTTCGATTTGTTTGTAAATGTCGTCTGTGTGTGTGAATGTTTTTCTTGTTAAACAGTGTTCGTCTTGAACTTTAAAACTCTCTAAATGTTACCCCCAGTAGCTTTCGAACTTGCAGATGTTTTAAATGTAGTATTAGAACATGCCTTCGATGGAATAGTTGATTTTGTTTAATTCTTTTGAGAGAAAAATTATGGACGAAGATCAACTTGCATTCAATCCTGAAAAAGGATGTTGGAAATTACTTTTGGAAATTGAAGCATTCTGATGATGAATTGTCAATATCAATCGCAAGTTGAAGTCATTAAAAGTAGCGTTTTGAAAATGGAAGATATTTATAAATCTTAACCAATAAAAAATAGAATTCTTTTGTTATATCATCGAAATAGATGTACTAAAGCTTCGTCTTCCAATTTTAAGCATCCATAATCGAAGTAATTAGGTCTAAAAGAGAAAGCTTCCATAGGAGGCCATTTTTAATAAGATGCATTAACAGTTGATCTATTTAATATATTTTATTTAAAAATTCCATTTGTTTGAAATTCCATCAAAAATTATTCTTTGGAAATAAAATTAAATCTAAAAAATTAATTCAAACATGGATAAACAATTTCCGAATGGATTTATTTTCTAATCCGTAGTATATCGTTTTAAATCGATTATATATTAATCATTGTTTAATTCAATCATTTAGATAGAAATATTTAATAATAATAAATAACAAATAATAATAATAATCAATAATAATAATAATATGGTAATAATCAATAATAAATAATTTGGAATTTAAAATCTGGGAAATCAAGTTTTCAATCATCGTAGCTAGGATTTATTTTAAATATTTTTTATGAATAATTAGATTTTAATTTAAATTCAAAAGAAATAGTTATAAAATAAATGGAGTTGAATTATGTTCCGCAGAAAAAAAGAATTAATTAAAAAGTCTAATAGATTTACTTTGTTTTAAAGCATAAATAATAATATTAGTTTTAAAAATCATTCAAATTTCTATTATTTTAAATACGATATTAAATATTTATCTTTACAAACAAAAACTGATTTATTTTACGTCATCTAGGAATTTAAGAAATGCCTTAAACATAGAGTGTTTTAATATTTTATAAATCTTAAAAAAACTTTAATTTTAACATACCAAATTTACATCTTTTAAGAAAAATAAGCAGAATTTAACTTGAATGGGTTCTGCTTTCGTAATTAAAATTTAATAATTTATTTCATGACTTAAAAGTGAACCAAACAACTGAAATTTTGAATGATGCAAAATAAAAAAATAAAAAATTTAATCCGCTAGACAGATATACAGGTTTAGGTTACCCATAAAATTAAAAATTTAACTTAAGAACAAAAAGCATAACAGCAAACTTGAATAAACATCAATAAATCATATTCAGGCAATAAATTAGGGTCATCAATTTTCGCTCGAAACTGAAAAAAAAAGAAAATAGATTAATTAAAAAATAATAAAAAATTATAGAATGCCAAAGGATTTTATAAAAATGTACGCGAAAGAAATTTAAATCAACCAATACGAATAGCTCGTGAAAGAAATTTTTTAAAAATAGATCAATAAGAAACGTTGAAAGTGGAAATGATGACTCTTACGAAAACAATTTCCATATATTTTATGGGCAATAATTAAATAAATAATAAAAAATTATGCGTTATTATGTATATATTTTAAGATACATTTTATATTTATTAAAGGATCGTTTTCTTCAAAAACGTGTTCTGTTGTAAGACCATTAAAGATATATTTATTTCAACGGTTTTTTTATTCAAACTTTTCTGATTAATGGAAATTAAGGATGAACTATTATGTTCAGCATTTTGACAAGATATTGATCACCAGTTGATGCATCAACCAATTCTACTAAATATATTGATAGTTAGAAATTGCTATAAATGTATCGCATGAGTGTATATTTTACTTGCTTTGTAAAATGCGACAATTCAGAAACGTTCTTAAAATCGCGGATTGAGCGCGGTTCAAATTGTACGCGAAAATAATACTAATAATTATAATAATCTCAAATTGTCGCGAATACAAAAAACGTTGCATTAGGTGTAAAGTAATTGTTGTAAATGTACAACTGTTTTAAATTAAATTGTTTTCTGGTAGAATAGAATATACTGAGATATGAAACGTTTTACAAAATGGCGAGAAATAATAACTGACCTTGAGTTTTTTGTGAAAAGGGTTGGACTGAATTGGAAAAAAATAATAATAAAGCCAACTAAATAGAGGTGTAATATTTATATTTAAATTCAGGTTTTTCACTTTTTAATCTCTTTTAGAAATACTGCTAATTTTTAAAAAATGAGCCATTTTAGATTCGCTTGCATTGCCCTAAGAAATACATAAAATGTATTTAAAATTATTACTAATAAAGACAATCTTGCACTGCTCAAACTTACACTAATTTATATGCTATTCTAGAAGTATGTAATCAAGTTCCTCATTATTGTAAAAATAAATCTTTCTGATGTATTTTTATTTTAAATGAAATGCTTTTAAGATATCTTACTTCAAAAGTTATGATTATATTCAAGACATTGATTAAAATTTATAATTGACAGATATATAAAACAATGTTCATAATATTAGCAAAAGCACGTACCAATTACAAAGTCCAAGGCAGCTATAACATTCGTACCAAAAATTACTTTAAAATTTATCTAACTCAATGGATAAATATTTTTTTTAAATATCCTCAATTATAAGATTATATTTTGCAATAAATAAATATTCCAAGTCTTAAAAAAAAATATTCCAAGTCATAAAAAAAATTTCCACGTTATAAAAAAAATATTCCAAGACAAAAAAATATTTCAAGTCATAAAAAAAATATTCCAAGTCATAAAAAAATTAATCATTTAAAATATTATGTCAGGCATTAATATTAATCAGTACAATTTATTAATTTTTATTGTATTAGTGATATTCTGACCAATAAAAAAGAAACAGTAAAACATTTTCAGCCAATTAGAAAAAGACATGACCTGATTTTATTAACTTTCTTAACTAATAAATATCTAATTAACATATTTAAATTTAATGCAGGTAGAAAAACGATGTTTTGAATGATATGATAGTTAGATTATGAGTTAAAATTAAAACATTCTTTTATAAAACTAATAAATAAATCTGTTTTAAAAAGTTTAAATATTAATTTAAATTTTTACCAGCGTATGATATAATTAATTAATTAATTTCATCAAATTATCTAAAATTCAATAAACACCAGAGCAGTCTTTTAATTAAACAGTTAAAGTACCTATATAAAGACTACTTATTTAAAA
>BPLQ01013528.1:634466-702470 GCA_021605075.1 Caerostris darwini
ATCAAGTTTATATTCCTGATTCAACTGTTTCAGTTTCAATGTACTATAAGACGTATTAGCTTTTGTACATATAGAAAATGTCTCATGGGCATGCCTTATTGTGAGAATGCAAACAGAACTAAAGTAATTTAAACATTATCACAAACCTTTTTTAGAAGTGATAATAATAGTTAAATTCTGATTAAATTTGTGAAAGATACTTTTTCATTTAAATTTAACTAAATATAAATTAATTTAATGAAGAATATTAACGTTTTATTAGAAATTACTGAATTGAAAATGCTAATAAAAATTAAAATGGTAAGCGTATTATGAACAAATTTTTTAAACAGACGAAAATTCTTTGAACAATATAATATTCAATAAGTGTTTTTTTTATTTTTTATTTTACTACTTTAAACGTAATAAGAACAATTTTTTTAAACAGACAAAAAATCTTCGAACACCATAATATGTAATCGATGTTTTGATTTTACTACGGTAAGGCCATTAAGATCAATTTTTTTAAATAGACGAAAAAACTTTGCACAATATAATAACCAATAAGTATTCTGATTTTACCACGGTAAGTGTATTAAGAACAAATTTTTTAAACAGACGAAAAAAACTTTAAACAGTATAATATGTAATAAGTGTTTTGATTTTACCACGGTAAGCGTTTTAAGAACAAATTTTTTAATCAGATGAAAAATCTTTGAACAGTATAATATTCAATAAGTATTTTGATTTTACTTGTCTAAAATGTAACATGTAACTTCACTTAATTTATTTTTAAGTCTAATTAAAAATAACTTAAATAATTACCTTTTAAAACTATTTTTAATAATAATAAAAGGTTATTTATATCATTTAAACTAATGTAAGAAATTGAAAAGTAGAAGACAAAAAAAAAAAGTAAGAATATTTTAAAATTTATTTCCACTAAATAGAAAATTTGTAGTTTAGTATAATATATTATACGCAAATTTTAATGCTACACATACATATATAATTGAATCAATTTTCTTTATGCTCTTACCTGAAAAATCTGATCCATAACTTTTTGAAAATTTGTATAACTATCCAATCAAATATTTTGCCATATTAGGGAGTCAAGTTTCCCGCATTTTTCAAAAACTTTTTCAACAAGATGCTATTTGCCTCTCTAATTGAAACAGTTATAAATTAAGTAATTTCTAAAAGAATTTATTCTATTTGTTTTTATTAATGTATGTATATAATAGCAATTTCGATTCTTCATGCATTCCCACTTTAAAGTTTATGTCTGTAAATGTCAATTTTACTTACTTCTTTCGCTTTGTCTTATGGCTATTTATTGTAGATGTGTGAATATTTGTTGTTCAATAAAATATAAGAGCTTTTTTCTGTGTCGGCTTTTATTTATTTTGTAATGAATAGAAAGAAAAATGTCAAATAAAAAGTCTAAAAACGTGGTTTGGAAAACTTATAATGCTTTGCAAGTCATTGTATCACTGGGAGAGGAAAATATTTATAAGATTTAATATAATAAAAATCTGAATTTGTTTTTTATTTTCAAAAATTCATTTTGAGACTTTGTTTGCAAGTCATAATATTTGCAAGTCATATCAGTGAGAGGGGAAAGATTCCGAACATATAAAATAACATTAATACGAAGTCAACTTTATTTTCAAAAAGAATAATTAAAAATTCTTGAGATAATGTTTGTAAATCACCATGTCACACAGAAAGTATTTCAAATATATAAAATAGTGAAAATCTGAAATTGATTTCAGTTTCAAAAAGAATAAGCCCAAAAATTTTAAGATAACATTTGTAAATCCCAATGTCACTCAGGAAGTATCACAAAGATATAAAATAATGAAAATCTGAAGTTGATTCCAGTTTCAAAAGAATAAATGAAACATTTTAAGATAATGTCTGTAAATCATAATATTTGCAAGTCATAATCAATGAGAGGGAAAAGTATTTCAAATATATAAATTAATAAAAATCCAAAGTTAATTTTATTTTCTAAAAGAATAAGTGAAAGTTCTTGAGATAATGCTTGTAAATCACATTGCCACACAGGAAGTTTTTTAAAGATATCATTTTGAAACTGCAGATTTTCATTATTTTATAAGTGAAATTTTTTTTTCTTAATGCAGCTGGCAATACAGAAACTTATCTTTAAGATAATGTTTGTAAATCATAATACTTGCAAGTCATATCAATAAGATGGAAAAGTATTACGAATATAAAAAAATAATAACAATCCAAAGTTCATTTTATTTCCAAAAAGAATAAGTGAACATTTTCGAAGTAGTGTTTGTGATTCCCGACTGAAAATGATACTATATATATCCACACACAATTCCTGATGCCAAAAATCAGAAAAGGAGAAAAAGAAGCCGCTATAAGCTGCTACATTCGGTTAGGGCAACATAAGCATCGAAGCCTTACATTAGAATTTAGAAGTAACAATAGCAGAATACAACTATTAAAGCACTATTGTCAGCTGTATGAGGATCAGAAAAATAAGTACAAAATGCTAACAAAGATTCTTAATTAAAATACAAAAGATTTCTAAGCCTTCAGGCGGCGAAAACCTCAAGAATGGATGAACTCGTATGATTCGGTTTTAATTCCGTGGAACTTGCCAACTCTCAGTGCGTGTATTTTTACATATTTATGTTGTATTTCGCGAATATTATTAGGCTTAGTCATATAATACTTCTTAATCTCAGTATTTGTGTCATACCTATAACATAATTTTTCATTTCTTATTCTGTAGGAAAATGATTTTAAAACAAGTTGAAAAATGCTGTTCGAGTAATACAATAGCCATTTTTCACTACTTTGACGATAGAAGCAATTTATATTTTTAACACATAATCAAAATTAAAATTTTTAACTTACATAAATTTATTAGCCACTTTGACTTATTTTGAACCCTCAGCTATTTTTTTTTTAAATATCGGTGGGCCTCGTTGTTTTATTTAAATAAACTAGTAACAATAAACAGACGAGCAATGAGTTGAATACATTGCATTCCATTAGAACAGGATGAACCAACACCTCCTAGATATCCTAGTATCTAGTATGTGTTTGGATGAACTCAGTAGCACATAAATGCACCAAATTTGGCCATCTTCAAAATAGTGTCAAGGTTTGGTTTGTCACTCTACTGTCATTTAGGCTAACTGCACACTTTAGGCTAATTAGACCAGGATCTACAGTTTAAAGTGGATTCCTAACCACTTACAAACGTCCATACCATCGCCACGATTCGAACCTGAAGCCTGTGGTACCAAAGGCCACAGCGCTAGCCAATTGGCAATTAGGCGGTTCAAAATAGTGTCAAATGCACAGGCTAAACAACATTCCAAATAAGAGTTTTTCTGCAGACAGAGAAAGGAATACTTTCACAACCGAGTGGCTAGCGCTCTGGCGCTCGGTACCACAGGTTTCGGGTTCGAGTCCCGGCGGTGCCATGGATGTTTGTAGTGGTTCGGAATCCACTTTAAACCGTAGATCCCGGGCTAACACGATCGTAGAGCGTTGTGGAGAGTGACATATTAAAAATACGGAAAAACTAACTGTTCATATACATATAGTGATTAGGGGATTATAGTCCTTGTTGCTTCATATCCCCATGTACCACTTCATTTATCATCATTATACTTTCACAAAATATTTCTAGCTAATCGGGAAGATGGCTTTCCACAAAATTTTTCATTTTGAAAAGCAAATTTTAAGTTTCAATACAAACATTAAAAGTTCATGCAGAATCAAAAATGCCTAATCGACATTGATTATATCATATTTCGTTTTATTGTCTAAGGCAGGGGCGGCCAACCCGAGGCCGCCTTGAACATTTTTCCGGCCCGTGAGATTTATGACACTCTTACAAATTATATTTATTTTATAATAGCTAAAGTAGTGAAAACCAATGTATTAAAAAGATACATTATGTGTACATCCATATATTCAAAAATGAACTGTCGAAATTATGAGAAACAATAAAATTTGATTGTAAAATAATAATCTTGCAAATATAGGACAGATAGTGCCTGTTTTTTTTTTTATGAGTTTACAGTTGTGACTTCGCAGAATAATTGAATTATATTCTACGAATTCATGAGGAAGTCAGTCGTGCACTCTTAGAACATCTAATATTCTTCTAATACAGCTGGCAAAATAGACCGTGATCTTTTTATGCCATGTTACTCACTTTGCACTACCCAGGGAGCGCGTGTAACTTGAATACAGGCCACAGACGCGGAGTAACAATGCTCCCGCAACGCTCTACGGTCCTATTAGGACCGGGACCTATGGTTTAAAGTGGATTCCGAATCACTACTTTTTATACTACTTTTAAAACAATAGTGAAAGAGTGGAAAAAAAAAAATATAGCACTAGTAAAATAAATGTTTTTTAATTATTTAATTTTTTTATATTTCATTTTTTAGTGTTATACATTTCTTTACAATGTGCGTTTGGTATCATTATTATTATATTATCTGTGTTTATATACAAGAATAAAAGTAAACACAATAATAATAACTCATTAATTAAGCAGCCAACTATAATTATAAGCATATCTATGAATGAAGATGAGGAGGTTTAACGGGTATTTCCCCCTGTTGGTATTCCGTAATCGGTATCCCAGTTGCCAGACGGAGACCTTCGAAACGGAAACGCGTCGGGCTGCCTCGACTTTACTTTTAATCTGGTTTGGAGCAGACTTATACGGTAAATATGGCATATTTATTGCTATTAGCAAGGGCTATCAGAATCACTTGATGTTTGATTTGGTCATTTAACAAGTAGAGTTGCCCAAAATCGGAGAATAGAGGCCGTTGGAATTTGGCATCAAGAAATCTTTTCGCCAAAGTGCTCTCAGTAGCAGGTTGCAATTGTTAGTGAAGTGAATTGCAAACAGTGTGTTACCACATTTGGCGCCACAAAAAGTTGCCACATCACAACGGCCCCTATTTTACGATTTGGCCTAAAGAGTTTTAATAAAAGTTTCTTTTTAAAAAGTTTTAATATAAGTATCTTTTAAAAATCAATTGAGTTAGATGTTAAAAAACTTCATACACTCACAAAAACCAAATAAACCGAGAATAAAGTTAAAATATTCCTATCTGAAGCATATGAAATCTTTTTTAAGATCCATTCTTTCACACCTCAAGTTCAACTTTTAAATTGCATAAAACTAGAATAAATTATCAGATTGTTTTCACATTCACCATTGTCAATTACATTATAACTCATTTTGCGCTGTTTTGATAACAATTTGTAGTTTTTAACAATGAAACGCATTCGCGCACATCCAGCGGAAATAATTATCTGTTCATTGTTCTTAACATGATTTCATTTTAAAACTCATTTGCTCTATTATTGGAAACAAACGGTATTTTACGAATTAGAAGCGGATACTTCCTGTAACGAATGAATTAAATGTTTTTCTTTTGATATTGTTTATTTTAAATAGTGACATACAAATGGAATCCAATACAAGGTCGCTGTAAGTCGGTGGCTTATTTTAATTATTGGTCTATTTAATTTCTATTTCAATATTTGCATAAATTTTGTTTATATTTAAAAATGTAATATAAAATTAAAGACATTTCAAATTACCATAGCTTTTACATTAAAAAATACACAGTGTACACAGCACCATTGACGCGATTTTTTCAAATTAGTCGCACTAGAGGAACTTGTATTAATTTTGCAGCTATGCAAAAGTTGAGAGTAACAAAAAAATGGTGCATATTTAATACATGTGTGTGTGTGTGTCACTAAAGATGTTAGATCCAAATTATCATCACATATATAATTAAGAAAGATTATTTTCATACATATCAAAATAAACTGAACTGCTTCTTGGTATTACCTTTCAATTGATAAACTGATCCTAGAAATTCAAAAGTTTTGATACAATAATTTAAATTCCATTCAATTTTTATTTCTGAAATTCAATATTTGTTTACAAATAACTTCACCTAATCTTTTTGTAGTAAATTTTTCTTAACATTTTACTTCTTATCTCTTTCTTCATTAACAAAGTTTTCATTGTAGATTTTAACCACGCCTTGATCAGATCGTCTTTCTGAACTTCTGATTCTTTTACACAAGTGTGAAATATTATCTGGCTTAGAAGTTATGGAACTCAGCATGCCCCTTCTGCATAATCTTCACAAACCATACAATGCAACTTATTTTTAATAATTATCTAACTAGCTAAAAACTAAGAGTAGAATAATAGTCCAAAATTTTAAAACATAAATGACAATAGCATAAAACAGAATCAAACTGGGAAACAAAAAACAGTGATATATAACAGTATATTTAATATCTTTAATTAGTAGTTAACAGATTTAAATTAGTAATTATTGAAAATATTTCACGAATTTATTATTTTTTTGATTACACAAAATTGTTTGCTCAAGAAACATGAAAAACAAGTTTTTTTTAAAAAAAAAAAAAAACCATAAATAAGTAATATATTATTCTAGATTGAGTATTGTTACAATACAATGATTTCTCCACAATTTTTTTTTTTTTCCATAGAAAATTTTAATAATTCTTTTTAACCAATAAGGGTGATTGAAAGTCCAATCTTCATTAAAAATCACTTCTTCTAACAATAACCTTTTACTTTTAAATTATGTTCATAAAAAATACAAATAATTATTTTCTAATTATCCAATTACAGGAAAATCCTTACCTGTGAAATCGCAAAGCAAAACATTTCTTAACTCAGAAATAACTTTCAAACAATATATACAGATTAAACATTTCATTAAAGTCGATGACATTCAAATATTTTATTATTTATGCAGAAATTAAATACTTGTTATTCAATAAAATTGTTTGATGGTAACTATAACTAATATTCTGAATATTTTAATGTTAAAATTCTAACGTTTATTTATTACTAAAATGAAATAAAATAAACAAATCGAATTTGCCATGGTAGTTGAGCAGACTGCAAATAAACTGAATAATAAATAAATACTAAGTAATAAATACTAATTCAGTTAATATTATATTAATTAACAATATTATAATATTCAGTTAATATCTTTTAAGTCATGGACAATATATAATTATTTCATCTATAACCTTCCAATTTTGATTAAACCAAATATATTTTTATTTTGTTCTGAACATAAACTTTTAACACAAAATTTTAAGTAGCTGCTGATGAAATAAAAATGAAATAAAAATGTTAATTTTATACAATTAATGTTAACAACAAATAAGCATAATATATATATATATATATATATATATATATATATATAAATGAATACCTGAATTGAATATAATCTAACAAAATTAATATACTCAACAAATATATAGTTATGAAATTCAGTTATCAAAAGCATTGTTTCCTTTTTTTTCCTCCAGAAAAACTCTTTAAATATTTTCAAAAAATTACTTGAATTTTCATGATTTATTATCTTTTTTTTTAATGGTATTAGATAAAGAAGATGAATCTACAATATACATTACCAGAAAAACATTACTAATTATCAATGGAATTATATTTTTATTCCTCAACATTGTGTTATTTTAGGTAGAAAATGAAGCTAATATTTATATTTTATTTTTTTGGCAGGGGGAAAAAAAAAAAGACGAAGAAGTAAAGTTAACTTAAAAATTTTACTTTATTATGTATAAATCATATTTATACATAATAATCTCCAGAAAGTATTTTATAAACTAAGTAGTAATTAAATGAAGTTCTGCAAACACAACAGTTTCTCAGTCATTTTTTAAATTAAATCAATACCAATAAAATTATCAATAAATTATCTTTTATCAATAATATTAATCAGTTAAACTTAGAAATAACATTAAAAGAATACATTAACTTAATACCAAAGCTTGTGACCGAATAAACTTGTCCTAAAGTACTACTTCTACTATAGATTTCTATTATCACACTAATTAAATTCTTAACAGCATCAAAACAATATTTTTTCTGCTAATTTGGTTCAAACCATATAATTTTTTTTTTGTCATGACATTTTTCGTGATGCCATATTAAAATATTTAAAATTTGATAAGTGTAAAATTATTAATAATTTTTGTCATAATTTAGCAGTTTAATTTTTTCTTGTTATTATTTTAAGCTCTGAAACATATCAAGAAACAAATCAGTTTTATTCTTAAGCTTTATTTAAATTCTAAACTTAAGAACTTAATTCATATACATAACATGGAAATAACTGAACAAAGAATATTTGAAGTTCTAATCAATTATGGAACTTGATCTTGACATATTGTAAGTATTAGCACAATAAGCACTACATATGAAGTCCAATTAAAAAAACAATGAGATCAATTTTCTTTTAAATTTTTGTTACAAATGAGGAAACTAATTGATGTCTTAGATAGCTTTAAATTAAATTGATTTGATTTTAACTTCAACACTTACTTTTTGTTAATGTCACATTTTTGGTGACATATTGGATATCATATGAGAACAATATCTATATTCATAGTGATTATACAGAGAAATAAAAGAAAGTAAAGTAAAGTAAAGAAAACCATAATTTCTACATAAATATACAAAGAACAATAAAAACTTTACTTATAAAACTACATATTACTAACAGATCATGGTTCCTTAATTTATTTTGAAGAAATTCAAATTGAAACATTCCACAAACCTTTGGTAGTAAGGTGGAGGCCATAAACATCTTGGTATGTTATTTACAAATATATAAAATAAAATTACAATGGATACTAATAATATTTTCAAATTAGTTTTAAAAATATTATACAAAAACTAAATGAAAGAGTATAACTATACCATTTGAAGGTTAAATGATTAATAGTGTTAGCTTCATTGTACGACTATTTGTACACAGTAGAACTGTAATCTAATGTCCTGCTTGTTCTAATAACTGTTATAATTTTTTATAACAGTTATTAGAACAAGCATTGTTTTTACAAATATAAAATTATTACATGACATTTAAAAATGTTTCACAGAGTTTTTGTTGCATCAATCGTTAATCAGTGCAAAAGGTTAGAAGTACAATGACAAAAAAAAAACAATCTGAAGATGGATAATAAGTAAATGGTAGAGATAATCAACGCGATGAATAATGATCAACATAAAACATTTATTTCAACAGTCCTTTAATGAAGATGGAATGCCCTATATTTTTAAATTTTTAGAAATATTTTATTCCATATTAATACAAACAGTGCACAATTGTAATATAGTATTAATATGACATTTAAATTGCAATTATTTTCTATTCAGTGAAGAAAATACCATTATGATTCAAATTACCAATACATCTAAACAAAGCATATTGTAAAATTTTATTTATCAAAATCAATTTCTCAGATGTAACACATGTTTAACACCAACTTTTTCAATTAAAAACATCATTCTTTACATTTACCATTACTAAATTCAAGAATTTTAAATTTGTTCTCGCCGTCTAAAAATGACAATTACTTATGGCATCTCTTTCCTAATTTTGATAAGAGATTCCAGATTTCTTTAGATATTTTCAGTTTGTATAACATAATAACTACATATGCTTTATATATCAGAATACTCCCACACACCAACACTCAAAACCAAAATTAAATTTTATTATTATTAAAAATACATTATGTCATTGTTGTTTAATTGATTGAATATAAAAATCATTTACATTTTTTATATTAAAAAATCATGGTAACTATTTAATTACTTTACATCTAATTTACATTTTATTCTGGCAGTTATTGTAAATGCTCTAAAATCTGGGAGCTTTCTTTCATCTTTAACCTGAATATCAATAAATATATACATGTATATTAAATCTGACAAAAGTGTAAACTAAATAAATTATATATAAAGAATTATAAGATTATATACTACAATTTTTAACAATAAAAACCAAGTATTCTTTATATTATTCAAGCAAAAAAATTAGCCTTTAGTAATATCAAAATAATGTGGATTATTAAGTATTTTAAAAACAATCACTTCAGTTTTCTACTTGTTTAACATTATAAAAATAAATGGCAATATAATTATGAATAAAAAAATCAGAACAAGAAATTTTACAAACAATTATATTTATTTTGTACAAGATTTAAACATAGAATTGATAATAAAAATGTAATGAACATTACAAACTTACAACTTCTTACATGATTTGATTTGTTTATTGGAAGCATCAGGATTGCTAATGATCTTTCAGTTCATCCACATAGATGCAATGATCGTGTGCCTTTAATGCACTTTTGATGATTCATCAAATGAAGTATACATTGACTCAGAAGCTTTTAATGACTATATCCACAAAAATATAAAGTTAACATATTCAAAAATAGAAATTCCACCAAACATATAAAACATCAGCCAGCATTGCTACAAAACTTGATACCTTCATCGACATATATATACAAGATTGGTCTTGTTCATAAAGTACAACTGAGCAAATTGGTAACCTAAAAATGAATGGATTAATATATTATTAGAATATATATATATGTATCTATATATTTTGATATTTACTTTTCCAAATACTTTATTTTAATACTTATGATGCAGAAATTCAACCTTTAAAAAATTTGAATATATTTTTATCATAACGAAGAAAAACAATAATCATTAAAATTATTTGAATACTTTCATAAAATAAATTGTTTTTAAATTTACTCTTGTCAGACTTATGCTCATTAGATTATTTTTATATTTTTTTTATAATATACTAATAGTTAAAAGAATGCAAAATTTCCATTATTATTTAAAGTAAAGTATTCAATTTATTAAATTTTAAAGTTAAATTTTAATGAAAACTTTTTATTATGAACATGATAGTATATTACTTAACAATTTTATAAAGTCATTTTAAAACTAAATTTATATATTAGGAGACAAGAAAACCAGAAATTCATAAAAAAAATTTCTCAAAATATTTGTCCACTAATGTTAGCAATAGTGAGTTATCTATCATTAAAAAAATTCAATAATGAATTTATTGCAAATTCTTTTTAAAGCATTTACATCAATTTGGGTATCTACATTTATCTTATTTTCTTTTATTCTGTAGATTTATTGTGCCTCATTTTGAATAGATCAAGTGTTATATATATTTTTTTCTACAATCTATGCAATTAATTTCTCTGTAAATGAAAGACATCACTTCCTCATAGGAAAAAGATTGTAGACTGTTACAATTGTTTATAAGTTGTGTCATATTATCAATAGTAGATAATGCAGCCAGAGCTGAAGCAATATCTGATGTATATGATATAGAGTAATGCAAGCTTTCAACAAGAGCAGAGTCTCTTAAGATCTGTTACTGCCACCCGCCCAGCACAGAGTCTCTCAAAACATAACCTAAATAAAATATCGTATTTTGTAATTAATTTTAACTGGCCTCTAAATTTTTTCATAATAAAAATGATTTACTTATATGCAAAATGAAAATAAACAACAACCCAAGGTATTAAAAATAATGAAAACAAGTTACAATAATTTTAATTGAAAATAATTGGTAACTTAAATGAAAAGAAAAACGTTATTTATAAAAATGATGAAAAATATGATTTTTCTCTAAACCATAGCAGATATAAAATTGATTAAAAATAAAGTGAAAAATAAAAAAAGTCTTTTCTTATTTAATATATATATTAGTTCATAGATAAGATGCTTAATGTATATTTATGTTATAATGTATTATTAAATATATTATGTAATATTTATGTTATTTGGCGACATTATTATTATTAAATTAAATTATTTAATAAATTCCTAACTTTACACATTAGCAAATAAATATGTGTATTTTACTACTTTAATTTATTATTACATTAGACATTATTAATATATTTTCAATAAAAAAAATTTTATTACTACAATAAAGCTTTAAATACACATGAGAAATTAAATGCATGTACTTACAGGTATTTCTCATGTACAGGATATATAGAAAAAAAATTAGAGAGTTTAAAGTGTTAACATTTTATTTACACAGAAAATTATTCCTGCTAGCCTATTAAAATGTTTTTAAATTTTAAGAATTCATTTGAAGATAAATAACAAGATTATTTATATAAATAGATTTTGAATTGTTTTCAGAAAAACAATTATTATTATTAATATTATTTTACATTTAAAGAAAATTTACAGTTAATATTATTTAATGTGTGCTATAGAAGTATATTCAATTAAATAATATAAATTATCTCATTTTATGTTATTTTATTTTTAAAAAATACATAAAAGCAATACTTGAATGCTTACTTTTATTTTTTTCCATTAAATGTTTGCCCTTCCTGTAGGTATAAAAATACAGATGAGAAATCTTTATTTGATAATCCATTATTAATCATCATCCTGTAGATCTGATGAGCTAAAGAGCCTAATGGTATGGGGGAGGATGTCTTTGTAGCAGCTAATTGTGCTAATCCAAGATCCTGCACAAACACATTCAGTCAATTATATACAAAAATTAACAATAACTCAATGATTAACTTTATGATATGATAATATTTATAAACTCTATAATTAAAAGAAGTGGTTAATTATGTACCAATAAAAAATAAAATAAATAATTTACGTTATACGTAAAAGCAAAAATATAAATCATAATAAAAGAGTCCAGTCAAGAAAATTAGGTAACACTATATAATAAACACTGGAAATAGTACACGAGGCAAAATAAAAAAAATAATAAAATCTTGCAAAGTTATCTTTAAAATATAATTAATTTTACTTCACCTTATGTACATTCCATAAGTCTTAAAACGAAAACAGATGTAAAAAAATAAAATATTTTTAAACTATAAAATAAATGTATTTACGGAAAAAAAAAAAAGGTAACCTAGTAAATTCTTCATATGAATTTGTTCACATAAGCTGTGGATCACAAGTTATAACTTAACAGTACTAGATATAGATTTTAAAACAACAAAAATAAATGCTATTAAGGACAGATTAGGTAATTGAACTATTTAAAACATAAAAAGAGAAACTGTAAAGCATTTATTTTTTTTATTGACGTCTATGACATAATCTAAATATCCTTTCATTTTGTAAGAATAAATATATGCACAAAATATATGTGTATATATAAACTAATAAAACAAAAGCTAAATGTGAATTGAAAGTTAACAATTGAAAGTTTTCTAAACAAAAACAGAAAATAAGAGCATCATGAGAAATTCAAACAATGTTTATATACACACATATATCTGTCAATAAAAAAAATTAATATGTTATAAATAAAATCAGCAAGCTAGGGATTAATTTGTGTGCTTATTAAATACATAATAACAATAATGAAATAATAATCTTCATAACATGCATGTAAACTGCAGCTATAAAAATTTTAGTAAATTATATATATATATTTATTTATTTACCTCACTATATATATTTTTCTATATTAAGGCTGGCTTTAATTTCAGTAATTGTAAAATATAAACAAATTTGCTTTTCTTAGTTAAAAATAATTAACTTATAAAATGAATATATAGAACTTGAGTATAATTCAAAGAACGAAAGAGATTATAAAGAATACCAGAAAAAAATATTAGTGTTCTATTGTGACAAACTACAGATCCAAACACAAAAGGTTTAACACATTTTACATTTTTTTTAAGGAAATTTAATTAATATTTAAAATATAAATATTTATTATTGCCTTCCTTAAGTACTCCAATATCCTGCCTACAATCCAGAGTGCAGTATAATTCATAGGCATAATTTTCAGCCCCAAAAATAAAAGATCTTGTATAATTCATTGTGACTTAAACCTAAAACATCTTAGTTCAAGGTCATATCATATGTCAACCAAGTTAGATTTATATACACATGGCATAAAACTAATAAAATATTTTTCCTGTTTTTAACAAGCATTTTTGATGTCATAATTATGTAAAAAAAATTTTTATAAATTTAAGACAGTGAAAAAAAGAAAAATGATATGTATTTAAGAACTATGATGAATATAGAAGAGAGGGCATTACAATTTGAAATCTTTATATTTCTAGGACAATGAAAATCTTTACCAGCATCACAGTTAACTATTACTTTTACCTTATGCAGAACATTTTTAATTCAATCAGCTATTTCATTAAATTTAAAATGTACATTGTACTTTGCCAAATTTTGTAAAAGTTCTATTCTCTTTCAATATTCACAACATATGTTTCTTGAAGATTATACAATTTTCCACACATGCAAAGTTTTATCAAAAAGTATTCTTTGGTAGCAAATTTGTAGAACTGATTTTTATGAAACTTCCAAAAGAGATTTATTTATCTTAAAGTGCCAAAAACCTACCCTTCAACTGAAAGTAAGTTGAAATGTACCATTTTGAAAGAATACATTTAAAAGTATTATGTATATAGATTGATTCTTAAAATGTGTTAACAACCTCTGTATACAAATACATTTATAAAATTTTAAAAAAGACAATATATTTTAACAAAATGAACCTACTTTAGCCATTAAGGCTGTACCAAATCCTCCTTGATAACCGTTAGACGAAGGAACATTCTCCATTACACCAGGTACAGGATTGTAAACTTCACTTGCCCAACATCTTCCAGAACTCATATTTAAAATTTTGCTCATGTTAACTGGATCTAATCCTAATCTGTAATGCGTACAACATTAAAAAAAAAAGCTTTTCTGCATCAAAATATTAATATTTTAACACATCATAAAATTTTTACAAAAGCATATTGCTAAATATAAAGTTTTAATATTGTTTGTGGCAAGATTTGTGACATGAGAGACTTTTTATTAAAAATTCAAAAATTATTAAATGAATTACATCTTGAATACAAACAAGGACATAACCATTAGAAAATTAAAAGAAAAAATATTATAACACATAAAATAAAAACCCGAATAAGATAAAAAAAAAAAATGATCATTCAAAACGTATGTTTTCAAAAACCTTCAATAAAAACTGGTAAAAGTAAAAATTTTATGTTAAAATAATGTTCTTTAATTTCTGTATTATTTGTACAAAATAATGAAATAATTTTTAACAACTTTAAAATAAAAAACATAACGGTTTGTTGGTACAGTTATTTTTATATAATTCATATCCCTGTTTAAATGTTAAAGAGTATTAACATTTAAAAAAAGATTTATTAAGGAGTAATCGTATCTTATTAAATGATAAGCAATGATGCATAGATTTAGATGCAAACCTTTGAACATTTTAATTCCTTTTAAATTAAAAAGTAGCTTACTTTTCTTCCACCACATGAGTTTTTATGAATAAAAAGTATTTTGAATTCAACTTTTCTCCCTCTTTTTATAACTTATTTTGTTTTCATGAATAAAAATTTAATGGTTAAATGGCAGAACATTATGATTAAAATATTTTCTTTTTCTTAAATAAGTAAATATTATAAAATATATGAATATATTGAATCAAAATACAGTCAATAAATGTTTTTATAATTCATAAAATATAATTATGGATAGTGTCATATATAGTGGATATAATCAGGTATTTTGCTGTTAATAGGTATAATGTCGTCTTATTCCAGTTTCAAAATTATCCTTAATTCATACAAATAAGATTAAGAAAATATAGATAATAGGCTTAAGTTAGATTATGAGAAACATTTTTTCTTACAGATACAAGATTAACAAAGATGAAACAATGAAACTTAATTGAATTACAAAATTTTTAAAAACTTTATTTATAAAAAAATTTTCTGTGAAATTCTATGATAATATTCAATTATGACACTCTAGTATAATACTTTTTTTTTTTTATTAACAATACAAAATTCTCTTAATGAAAATAAAGATTATTTTTTCATTCCAAGCATGATTTTACTTTTATGTTTTTTTATTTGGCCAAATTTAAAGATGGAAAACATTTTTAAATAAACAAACATTTTAATTTTAACGTGGAGATCATAGAGAAATATTTTAAAAAGTTAAAATGTTTCTCTATGCTCTCCACATTTGTTAAAATGTTTATCTATGCTGTCTTATGCATTAGAGAAACATTTTAAAAAGTTAAAATACTTTAAATATTAAACATTTTACAAACCGAATTCCTAAATTCATTGCTTCAGAAGTTCCAATCATAGAAATAGCAAGAGCCATATTGTTACAGATTTTTGCTCCTTGCCCAGTACCAACACTTCCACAATGCACAGCATTTTCTCCCATACAGAGAAGTAATTCCTTAACAGCTTCAAATTCAGATTCTTTTCCACCAACCATAAATGTTAGGGTTGCATTTTTGGCAGCATTTACACCTTTAAATAAATTATGTTAACTATTAATTACAGCACTTTAAAAAAAAAAAAATACAATATTAAAAATTATTTTTTTAATTTTTTCAACTGAATAACTATCAAAAATATTTATTGATTCAAGGAAACAACAAAAAATTTTAAGACGTTTCATTTGATAATTTTTTAAATATGAATGTATTTTAAAGAGAAAAGTAATAAAAATAATGAATATATAAATAAGTTTGTTTATGAACTTCAATATAAAATATCAATTTTCAACATACTTGTGATTAAACTAGAAAATATATGAATTTAAATCCAATATTTCAGTTCCCGAAATTTCATTTTCAATTTATTACTCAACTCTTGTATTAATTATTTCTTTAGCAAATATATTTTTTAGTTCTTGCAAAGTGGCATCTCCTAGTCAACAAAAATTACTTTGTGAAGACATCAAGAACACACACAATAGTTGAATAAAAAAAATATACAATAATTCTATAATTGGCAATAAAATAATCTAATATATAAAAGCATGTTAAATACGTAAAACTGTGCTTTTAAGAAGCATTAGAGTTTTTCATATTATAATAGTCACATAAAAAATTTAAATTACATTAAAAAAAATATATTTTTTAAATATTACTAAAAATGTATAGAAACTTTCTTAAACTTCAAATTATTTTTTCTTCTTCTAAAACTTCCTAGGTTCCCAGCAAAATAATCAAACATTTGTTTCTTTTCCTACATAATTTGATAGACAGTGAACATTTTATAGGCAAAGCACCAAATTTTTAAATGGTCTATTTTCTGCTCCTGGATAAAAAAAATTTTTTAACATATGTATTATCTCTAAAGAATATGAAAGAGTTTCATTTTTAATCTATATGCAATAACTGCAAAAAGTTTATAATTAGATAAAATTTTAAATAAACTATCAAAGTTACTATTTATCTCTTGTTTAACAGATAAACAGAAAAAGAAAATATTAATAACACTAATTGAAATTTGATTATGAAAAACTGGACAGATAGTTTAGATATATTATAGATAATTAAATACATAAAATACCGAAAGTGAATAAAATAAATAAATTTTAAATTATTTCTATTAATACATGACAGCAGTTTGGGAAAAAAAGAAATTCACAATAAACATTAATATTACCAGAATGTAATAAGAAAAATTAAATAAAATTTTTAACGTTTAATAATAACCTGAATAATAACTGGTAAAAGTAAATTAAATAGACCTCTGCATTAAATAAAAAAATTCTTATTATAATACAAAATAATAAGTAAAAATATTTTCCTTTAAATTGTTTTAAGATGGATAGAAAAAGATACTATAAGAAAATAAATTTAGATTTAGATAAATACATTTTTATTTTAAATCTTAATTCAATATATTTAGCATGCAATAAATAAAAAAAACATTTTAATAAGTATTTAAAAAATTAATAGTACTAAAGTACTATTATGAGAAGCATAAAGTACTATTTTTGAGAAATTTTAATCTTTTAATGAAAAAAATAAACAAAATTATAAGAAAGAAAAAAATATGTATATATATAAATCAACCTTAAATTATTTTCTTTCTGAAAAGCGGGATTTGACAAAGAAGAGAAAGTAAAATGTAATGAATTGCATAAGAAAGTCTTCTTGAATTTAGTAATCACATTGGAGAAGCCTTTCCAATTCTAAGCAATTCCTTTTAGCTGAGATATCATGCATAAGTCATAAAACTGTGTATTTATTTAAAGTCTTTGAAAATAGAAGCTGCCAAATTTATATTTGGTATCTACTGATGAGGAAAATTCAATTAAAAAATGAATTTTATGAAAAAAAACTAGCACATATAATGTGGCTTTGCACAAATTCAAAAAATAAATATTAACTTTTTTATATTAAAGAAATAAGTTAGAAATCATCATCAGTGATAATCTGCTAATAAAGCTTTGCATTGAATTCAGAATTCTAAGATAAAAAACATTAAAAACAATTGTAATAATTAGTCAAAAACATCCAATAATGATCAAAAATAAGAAGAAGAAATGCAAATGAAATTAAACCCGAAACAAAATATCAAAATGGTGTTAGATACGGAAAGAGATAAAAAATTACAAATGGCAAATAATATTGTAACATACAATTGTCAGAGCCATCTGGTAGCAACAAAAAATTAATTTCTTTAATTAAAAATTATAAACAAAAATTTTTCTTAACTTCTTACTACAAACCAGATAAAATAGAATATATCTATTTATTTTCTCTGAATTTCAGTGGTAAAGTCCTTAAAATAAAGGTATTGTAACAATGTAATGCATTGTTATAAATGTGTCAAAACTGCAGTTTTATTTAATTAAAATGAAATAATTAGAATTTTTTTTTCAATAGAACAATATTTTAAAAGAAAAAAAAAAAAAAAAAATTAACAAAATAAAAATTGAAAATTTAAAATAAAAAAATTTTTAAAAAAAAAAATATTATTTTTTACAAATAAGTGATAAATTAAAAAAAATCATCTGTTTTCATTTGTTTAGATGTAATATAACTACATCACATCTAAACAAATGAAATGAAAGGATGTTTAATTTAGTTTAACAAATGAATGTTTAATATAATTTGATTTGAAGTTAAACAACATGCTAATAAAAGCAGACTATTTCTGGAGAATTTTTTAAATTTTACATTTAGTCATTATTTTATTTAATCAGAAAATAATTAATTAGAATTCAAATTTAGAGAAAAATTTGACTTCGAAATAATACAATTTTTAAGTTACAATAGTTTTAATTTTAATATATATATATATATATATATATACATATATATATATATATAAAGCTAATCTAATGGCGGGGGAGAGTTTACATATGTTTCTTTATAATAGAAAAGCCAACAGATGTAAGAGAACAAACTAATTTTAAATAAATATTTTTATATTTAAGACCAAGATGAAAACATTAAATGACAATTATGTGCTTTTGTTTTCCCTTTATACTAAATATGATATATGATATGAAGTGATAATCAAAATGATATAAATATTTAAAAAGCTTTCTGCTTTCTATAAATTCATATTTCAATAAAATTAAAAATAGTGTTTAAAAAATAAGATGCTTGTAATTTGAATTTTATAATTTTATCAAAAGAATCCATAATAAAAACCAATACTAAAAAAGAAAGGCATTTTAAAAGAAAAGGGCAAGTTCTTTTAAGAGATTATACGTGACAAATGATAAGGTTTAACATATTGTTATTATAGAGGATTTCTTAAAATTTAAACTTTTGATTTATTATCTTATACTTTTCTTTATAATCTATTTAAATATAATAAATTTCTGAATATATATTAAAAAAGTTCAATCTTAAAGATTTTCCTTTTCGAAGAAAATATTAACTGTTTTAGAAAATAAGTAATACATATACTAACTATTTCAAATTCCTTAGGCAACATACAAGACTATTGCTTTAAAATAAAATGTATTCATAATAACATTAATACACAAAAAGATAGTTAAAAAGTATTTTAAAATGTGAAAATGTAATTTTTTTCCCCACAAGAAACAACGTTATTTTGCGACTTAAAATTTTATGTAATCAAGAAGTTTTAACAATTTTTGCTTCTGCCGGATAAATAAATATAATCAGTATCACTTTAATTTGGACAACCTGGCTCCTCCATAATTCAGTTACCCCTAGGCTTTACAATATGATCACTTTCATCTCTCAGGCCTGATGCTTTTCTTAGAACAAAGCCATATACACTCTATGTTTAGTTTTTGCTAACATAACTTTTAAGTGCAAGTTACAGATGCACATATTCATTGCACTGCACAAATAAGTAGTTGTAACTACATTTACACTTTTACTTTGGTAACACAATAAGGTAACATTCAACTATAAAACTCTTCCATTCTATAACTTACAAAATGAATGCAACGCAAAATTCATTTTGGAATTTAAAAAAATTACAAAGAATCTCCTTCATTTATCCTTTATACTTCTGTCAACCACAAGGAGAACAAAAAAAAAAATACAGCACATAAAGATAAATGAGGTTACCATGTTTATAAACATTATTCCATTTTATGTCATTACAGGTTTGGTGAAATTGAAAGGGTTAAAATGCTGTACAATCAAAAATATTTCAAGAAACAATCTAATTGTTGCACTGCATTGACATTTTTATGAACTCTTATGGAAAGGATAGCTGAAAATATTTAATTAGGATTTCTCATTTGTTCATCTTATAAGAATAAGAAATCAGAAAATGCCGGTTTTGAATATATAAAAGTTAACATCGATATTATTTGATAAACCAAAATTGATCATTCATTTTATCGTCATTACTTAAGCAAAGATGCACAAGTAGTTAATTGATTTGTAATGATTGGCAAAATGTTAAAATCAGAAACAGAGCAGTATGAGCATTACAGTGAAAAAAGTTTTTTTCCTCATAAGATTATGAGACATATTCAATCAGACAACAATTATTTTTCATGCATTTCTTAAGAAATTTTGAAAATAATGCATACATAAATTTGAAATGGATGGTAAATGGATCTTAAATTTTAACAAGATTTAATTCTTAATTCTATAATATATTATATTCTTATAATAACTAAATTTTAGTATTTATTTTCTGTTTGAAATGTTTTACTTGGAATTATGTTTAATTTCTATTTAATAGCAGTTTTATCAAAAAAGGTATCGCAGAAAA
The DNA here is from genome assembly GCA_021605075.1 of Caerostris darwini. NCBI lineage: Eukaryota > Metazoa > Arthropoda > Arachnida > Araneae > Araneidae > Caerostris > Caerostris darwini. Next base: position 655,404 of record BPLQ01013528.1, read on the forward strand.
TCACAAAATAATTGAGTTCAATTATAATGAAAAGGCATTATAATAATAAATTTAATTAATAATGAAAAATGGATTAAAAAATAATACCTCCAGATACAGGGGCATCAAGAAACATGGCTCCTCTTTTCTGTGCCCTTATTGCTAATTCTTTTGTTACAGATGGATCAATAGTTGAACAGTCAATAAGTAGTGTTCCAGGTTTAACTTGTCTAAAGAAAATAATATTTTTAGAATATAAAACAATTTTTTTTAATAATAAGTAACAAATATAATAATAAATAACAAAATTCATAATCTTAATTATTATAAATAGAGTTGATAAGATTGAATTAAAAATTCAACTAAGTTGTTAATATAATTAAACAAAAGATTATGTTCAATGATGAAACATAAAACACAGTCTACAAGTTGATTTAGCTTAATTATGTTTCTTTGATACAAAAGCAGAACACAATGACAAAAATAAAACATTATTCTTTAGCAACCATTAATGAATGTTTAAATATGGATAAACTTTTTTTAGCATTACTGTATCATTAGTTCTCTCACAAAATAAGCCTTTAACATAGAATTTCAACTTTAAAAACCGATAATTTTAATATTATGAATAATAACTTTATGTTATATATAATAATTAGTACTTAAGTTTATATTAAAAACTAATCAGGAGGAGCATGTAGAGGGGGAGCATGCAATAGAATATTAATATAGAATATGTAATCAGTAAAATTAAATATTAATAAAGTTTATGCTCCTAAAATCAAAGCAAATGCGATTCTTTTTTTTCAAAGATCAAGACTAAATACTTGAGCATTCAAAAATATTAATAAAAAGCTGAAAATAGTTGCAGTATGGTTAATTTGATATGAAACAATGATCTAGAAAAACAACGAAAATAATAAATTACTATAAAATATTTAACTTTACTGATTACTTTACGATCTTTATTATTCATATTATCTTATTTATAATTATTTTTTCTTATTTCTTATTATTTATTAGCAATTGGATAAATTGAGATAAAGCATCTTAATGAACATAAATTTCAAAGTACCCAGTCAAGTCAAGTTACATAAATTCGTTAATAAACTTATAAATACTTTTTATAAGGAGCTAAATTATTCTTGAAAATTAGCTATAGATATAGGCCATATAAGAAAATGCATTCAAAACTAACGTAAAAATTCCTTGCTCAGCAGTATAAACTTCTTGTACATGAGGACTAGAAGGTAACATAGTAATAATACGATCACAACTTTGGGCTATTTCTGCAGGATGTTGAGCAAATAATGCCCCATTGTCTACAAGTTCAGTCACTCTTTCTGGGTGTACATCATGTACAGTAATGCTATGTCCCTTCGTTATCAAATTTCTTGCCATGTGACTACCCATGTTGCCCAAGCCAATAAATCCAACAGAAGTTTTACATCTCCCTTAAAGAAGAAAACAGGAATCAAAATGAATTAGTCAATTTTCGGTAACAGAAAAATTAGAAGAAAAAATCCAAAATTTAATACTTCCTTATTATTATATCCTATAATACTTACATGGCTCTAAGATGAACACCATGTATTTTTGTGATAGGCTAATTATAATTGACTGTGGTTACGATTGCTGATTATTTGACAACAATTTATATACTTTGGTGATTTGTCAAGGAATTACTAATAAGGAAGTATTCAACATTTTTATTTATATAATGAATTTGAAATATATCTGTTAATAGAGATGCATTATGTAACTTACAAGTGTGATTTGTAAGTTTATAAAGATTACATTTTCTTACAAGTACTATTGGAAATATTACACTAATTAAAGAAATGAACTCATTTACAATATATTCTATCAAATGCATGAATTATAAATGGTATATTTTAATATTAAAAGGAAAAGATTATAATACTCTACTATTTAAAATAATACTTTATTTTTACACAAATTTTACATCAACAAAATTATTCAAAATAATTTTAATTTTAAATTCTAACTTAATAGCCAATTGTCTTCATATGAAATCTAACTTTATTGAATAGAAATCAATTATAAACTAATGTTTAAATTCTCTCTGTTCACAATTAGTTACTAGACTTCCACATTTATTCTCTTAATATGTAAATTTTTCAATTTTATTTATCCATTAATAACATATACATAATATTTAATGTAACGAATCATCTGAAAGTATTTAACTTTTTTTAAATTGACAATGAAATGCATCACATTGCAACCTTCATATATTTGATTTACTAAAACAAATAAACATACTACTTTCTAAAATTTAATTAATAAATTATATTTATTTTAACAAATTGATGTAATTTTTACAGAATTCAAAGAAAGCACTTTCTTAGAGTATTCCTTCAAAATAATACAAATATTATGCATTTCAGCTATATAAAAATACAGGCTATTGAAATGTAATTTATATGTTGTGTTTGTAAATGCTCTAATCTAAATATAATTATTCAAGAAATTATCAGATATTTTTTCTCAATACTTCAAGTGTAAAATTTTGATACTGTTGTAAAGGAAAATAAATCATTGGGTTTGTAATAAGAGAAAATATGCAAACTTACGCCTTCAATATTAACAACATTGTTAACGCATATAACAAATCTAATATCTTATTATACGAGTAGCGTAATGGATAGTAAAATATAATATTTACATAAATTAAAAAGTTATAAGCACTTTCTTTTAATTTAAGGATAAACATTAAATTATATTTATAATATAAATTTATGTAACCAATTATAATATGCAAAAAATTAAATGAATATTATACCGAAATTTTTTTGATGCATTTTCAGTCTGCTGACATTAGACAGTAGATTTCGGGAGAAATTTTTGTAAATTATAAAAGTAGCTGCCATGCTCTAACGATGTTTACGATATTTTCTGGCGCAGCACACTGAAGTGAGCGGTGATATACTAAGCTGCCATCAATGGAAACCGAAAATGAAATAGATAGCGTTTCATAACTGAAACCAGTCAATTCTTCTGCACTATTTAACAGCTCGGAGAAAACTAAAGAATAAGATTTATAAAAAATAAAAGCGTTGGTTATATTTCAAAATGTACAACTCAATTGAAATCTAAATTTTTTGAAAGATTTATACTATATATAATAATATTCACACTATCCGATATAATAATATCAGATAGTATGAATATTCTGAAGAAAAATTGTATGAATACTTAAATAGTGAATAAAAATTAATAAGAAAAAAAAAACAGTCAACTTCATATTTAATTTATTTTACAATATTTTAAATACAATCATTCTAAATTTGCTAAAAGTACTCTAAATAATGAGATAAAATCTATCTCATAAGAAATCATAATTTTAAACATTCGAACATTTGTTTTCGACAGCATAAAAGAAATCTGTTAAACTGACTAAAAAAAAATTATTTAATACATTCCTGAATTTTTTTTTTTTGAATGGATTATATCTATTCAATTATTTATTTATTTTATGTAAAATATATTTTCTTTAAACGAAATTGTATTGGTTATAGTAGATTATTACGGAGATCTTTGACCGCGTGGCGGCCACTAGCTCCTTCTTTGTAAAATGTTGAAACATAGCGGTGGTCTCATGCCCTTTGAGTTAATAAGAAAAATAGATAATTAAATGCCCTTTTTTTTTAAAAAGAGAATTATTTATATAATAAATTTATAAAATGAAAAATATCAATAATTTCAAAAATGTAGATGTTGATGGAATCAGTTGCATGTAATAACCCCGAATGTCGAAATTTTATTTTATTTAAACGAAAACAGATCATGAAATGACACAAACACGGTTGTAAATTATATAATAATCTGTAATTGTAGAAAGATTATAAATAAATAATATTTACTTATTTTTCTTCCGTGAAAATTGCTTTAAAAATAAGCAAAAGGAAGCAGTACTTTATTTAAAATGGATCAAAAAGGATTTTCTGATTTAATCTTTTGTGTTTACGTACATTATGTGACTAACGATAAATTTTACAGAAAACAGTTCAGAAATTATATTGTTATTAAAATAATGAAACTACCAAGAAACCTCACAAAAAAGATTTAGTCTACAGAAAGTTTAGTGAAAATTACTTAATATTAAAATTCAACCAATCTGATTATCAGTATTAATTTAAATCAAAAACTTTTCACGTGGTTTGTAAAAATAATTTCACCAAAATACCGGAGACCTAACATTTTTTTCCAAATATTTTTTACGATATCTAATCTATACTAATAATATATATTAAAAAGATCTTTGATATAACTTCAAAAACTTGTTTTTACTTTATAATCAAGTTTTTCAAATATAAATTATAATAATTCAAGTTTTTCAAAATGATCACGTACCTGAACATTTTTGGAATAAATTCATAAATAAAATTAGCATCTGTTACTTTTTTTGTTTTTGTATTTTGGTGACATTTAAAAAATTGTTTGGCTTCAATACTCCGTTCTATTCTATTTATTATTTAAAAAATGGATGGTAATCGTAAGGAAACAACGAACAGCATTCAAAAATTGATTTTATTTTTCATCATAATAGTGGTAAATCAGTTCGGAATATCGCAAAATTACTAAATTTATTTTATTTCACGGTACAGTATGTGATAAAGGAAATCAGATCAGATCGAAAACAATGTGAAAATATATCATCATAGTCTCAATGCGATTAGAGATTAATAACTAGAAAATTTAAAAAAAATTCCACTTCTGAGTGTTGTAAAAATTTCTACAGAATTTACTGAAATTTTTTTTCTCTTCCATTGCTGTTCTCCTGAAACTGTTCGACGAGTGCTCAGATTAGAAGGACTATATAGACATTCAGTCAGAAGAAAATTTTTCTAAGAAGAAAAAACGAAGAAAGCTTATGTTTTCCGTCGTGAAAGCAATGATAAATAACCCGAAACGCATTGGTATCATATGTTATTTTCAGATTGAAGTAAATTTAATGTTTTGGCTTTGATGGGCATGCAACAGTATAGAGAAGAAACAACGAGGAACTTATTCCCAAGAACTTAACTGGAATAATAAGGCATTACGGTGGAGATGTCTTTGTGTGGCAGTGCATAACGGCATCGGAACTAGGTAAGTTGGTATTTATTGATGGCATAATGAATCATGCACTTTATTCTTAAAAATCAATTTAAAATTAATATCCAACATTTTTTTTTTAAATCAGGATACTATCCTAATCACACGTCTTTCAATGTTCTCTTCTAGTGTCTCTATAGCTGTCCACGAGTTCTGAAACATCCGCCGGATTTAAACTCAATCAAACACATTTGGTGAGAACTATAGGTTTGAGTATGAAGACATGACATTAAATCGGAAACCAAACTAAAAACAGCAATGGATGCATGAATGCTAAACATGGATGCTAATATTACAAAAAAAAAAAAAAAAAACTAGTGAACTCAATGCACAAACATTTAAAAATTAACGTAGATGTAGCGGGATATCCAACCAAGTACTAATTGACCGAAGTATTGCAAAATTTACTAATATGTAGAGTTTTTTTCCAAGTGTACAAAGACTTTTGTGAGGTAAGTTTCTGTTACTCTTTGATTATTGATTCCTTCCCCCCTAGAAAAAAAAAAAAAAGGCTCTTAAAATATTTATTGTCGGTTTTTTAAAGATAAATTAATGTTGTGGTTTCTTACCCTACTTGATAGACACCTAGACCATGCCCAAGAACCCGTATGGACTCATGATTGAAGGGAAAAGGGGCGGATTCTGTTATGATGGATCGTTCGTAGGTAGATTGGTTTGTCGCTCTACGGTCATTTTTGTCCACACTTTAGGCTAATTAGACCGGCACCTACAGTTTAACGTGGATTCCGAACCACCCGCAAACATCCATGTCCCCGCCAGAATTCGAACCTGAAGCCTGTGGCACCAGAGCGCCAGCCAATTGGCCATCAGGCCGCACCACCCGTAGGTAGAAGTCTGACTTGTCTCCTTGACACTCTACAGTCATATGAGACCGGGACCTACGGCTTAAAGGGGATTCTGAACCACTACAAACATCCATGGCACCACCGGGACTCGAACCCTAAATTTCCCGAGCACTAGAGCGTAAAAACATTCGGCTATTCAGAGCCAGAAAGTTATAGATATCAGGAAAAAACTTTCTATTCTGAGATATTAATTTTTATTAATGGATAAAGCAGTATTTCATTGAAATTCGTAAGTGCATTCACACTTCTGTGAGCCATTATATATTGACTGATACATCAGACTTTAGAGAAATTAATTTTTTTATGTACATCCTGATTCTCGCGTAGTAGCTATAAGCACTGTTTAGAAAAAATAATGATGGACGGTCATTGCCTATTGGAAGCACTTTTAGGAGTAAATCTCCATATTTGTGTATTGATGTTGTTGTCGTTAATGAATAATTACTTCATATATAAAATTATATCCGTTAATAAAACTCATTGATGAATACCTGAATTTTTCCGCCACCGACACATAAAATGAAGTTTAACTCCGTCGTGCATCAATTCGTACCACAGGCTTCAGGTTCGAATCTTGGCGGTGGCATGGATGTTTGTGACTGGTTTGGAATCCACGTTAAGCTGTAGGTCCCGGTCTAATTAGCCTAAAATGTGCACAAAATGACAGTAGAACGGTAAACCAAATCAAATCATCATGCACAATTTTTACACACACATTTTTTTTAAATCTTCCTGTTTAGATATATTTTCGCAGGTCAAGGACGAAAACATAGAAAATTAACAATTTTGATGTTCATTTTCGCACATTTACACTTCAAAGCTATTATCATTGATATGGTAAAATATTACGATCTATTGTCATTTATATGTTATTTATATGGTGTGTATCATTTAATTAAAAATACATTTTCTGAAATTTTCTTCCAATTAATGCATTATTTGGTGACGGTCTCTGAAGTTCTTTGGTTTTGGAAAAGATAATAAAAGTTCCCGGAATAATATATTCACGGATTAATTATATTAGTTTATATTAATAAAAGCTTATATTAATCAGTATTTATATTAAATTTATATCCTATCCCACACAACATAGAATCAAAGCATTGATATGTTCCTTCATTTGAAATAACTATTTTAAATGACTGGAATGAATAATAGAATATTCAATTTCAGATTGTTTAAAAATTAAAATGTTCGTAAGACTAATTTAATTTAAATAATTTTTTTTATTTCATTTCGAAATTTCAAATATTCATTTCGCACATTCAAATATCATAATTTTATTATTTATCTCTATTTTTTTTTGAAAAAAATATTTTTTATCTTTCAAAATTGATTTAATCTATCTCAAAAAAGCGTATATTTTTCAATTCGAAACTTCAATACGAATTCAAACAAATTTCTTAACGAATTCGAATTTCAAAAAACGAAACATTTTTTTTTTCAATTCCTTCTATTATCTCACACTCTCGCTATATATATCTTGTTCAAATTTTCAATCGTTCATAAAATACTTTTTATTCATCCACTCAACTTCAAATTCATTTTTTTTGAACTTGTAGAGGATGGCACTGGATGTTAATACAGTTTTTGCAAATATTCATTGATTCATTAAATTTAATTCACTAATTTTAGGTTTTTTTTTTAGATTTAAGGTGCATTATTTACCAATAAATGGCGCCAAATAAACTTAAAAAAATGAATGAAAATTATTTATAAGGGACTTTTTGCAGTATAGTAAAGAAAAAGTAAGAATTGACTATAAATGTGTTTTTTTTAATATTACTTGTTTATAAGTATTTCCTTTTTTTCATGATTTTTCATTTTGCAAAATTATAAAATTTTAACCATAGACATTATTTAAACAAATAAACAAACAAACAAAATAGAATTTGCCAAGAAATTTCTATAAATCAGGAATGCACAGACTGTGAAGGCCGCGGGCCACATATTACTGTGAATTGACAGTGGTCCACAAAAAAAAAAAATAATAATAATAATAAATATATAAAAAATAAATTTTTAAGAAATGTAGATGTATTTAATAGATATTCTTTATGCATAATAATAAATAATTAAATAATATAATTAAAAGAAAAAAAAAGGATTTGATTCAAGTTGATGCATTAATTTAATAAGTGTTTTTTATATTTGATTAGGTGTTTGTCATAACCAAGCACAAAAGTTTTTTTGCTGTACTTGGGTGGGTCTTATGTTCCACTTTTGTATTTGAGGATTATTCCTTCCCAGATGACTCTTAATAGTAACTGATCAACTGCTAGGAGAGAAAATACAGAAAACTCGCACCAGACTGGCTGATTGTTGATACGAGACGCTTACACACATTACCGCAATCCCTTTTTTGTTTCTGAAAGCAGTGACTGCAAAAATGTCACCAACAGTTTCGAAACACAGACCTCATGTATGCTAGCTCCACACGTTACCACTGCCCACGAATGAGGTGTAAACGAGATAAGTCAATTGATATTATTTATCTATTTTTGTTATATCCATGCCTAAAACCTTTTGTTCACGGGTTATATGGACTGATTTGCAAAAGTGATCAAATAAAATTTTTTTTCAATTCCTTCTATTAGCTCACACTCTCCCTATATCTAGTTAAAATTTTCAGTCGTTCATAAGATACTTCTTATTCATCCACTCAAATTCAAATACATTTTTTTTTAACTTGTCGTGAATGACACTTGTTGTTAATACAGTTCTTTCAAATATTAATTCATTCATTAAATTTAATTAATTAATTTTAGTTTTTTTTTATATTTAAGTTGCATATATCTACCACTAGATGGCGCCAGATAAACTTAAAAAAATGAATGAAAATTATTTATAATGGACTTTCTGCAATAGAGTGAAAAAAATAGGTAGGAATTGACTTAAATTTTTTTTTCTTATATTACTTGTTTTATGTACACCATCATCCTGATAGAGTTCCAAGACCACCTTTTATATAAAACAATGCCAGTATAATATAGGTATAAGTGGATAACGTGAATCAACATTAAATCATCAATAAATTAGCCGTTCTGATAGCAAATGCTTACAGATCAAAATGCCTAGCATTCGAAAACAACAGTAAATCGGGAGAGTTTCTTAAAATATCTTCCTTAAAGGAAAACGAAATGTGACTTGTTACTATGGTAACAGACATAACGCGGGAAGTATTTTTTCAACTGCCAGATGTTTATGTATCTAAAACGAGAAATGTCAATCATTGAACAGAGCAAACAAGACCATGAAATGATTTATTTGTATAATCTTGTTACATTTTGAAGGCGTGTGTACTTACAGATATTTCTGAAGGCGTGTGCAATTGTATGATAAATGATACGTCATTATCCTCATAATAAAACAAAAACTTGAGTGATTATTGAGAAGGAAGAAAATTGATAAATCATTATTTTCGTTTTTCGTAATCTCAATTTCGGGATTGTTTGTTTCAGACAATAAAAAAAAAGTAATAAATACTTGAAAACGTAAAAAGGCACATATTCCATCAGTAGATTGAGTTAAGTTTTACTTTCATTGATAATATGCAATCAAAATTTTATTAATTGATAATTTAGAACTTTTCTAATTATACAACGTATGCAAATAAATAAATAATAAATAAAATAAAATTGTAAAATTGTGGCAGTTTTAGCATTGCATATCGTGTACCACAGCAATGTCCCCATCTATTATATATATATATATAGAATTTGTTACCATAATATGAAAATTGCTTTATTAAAGTAATTATTGCTTTATTGAAGTAATATAAATTGCTTTATTAAAGTACTTAGTAAGTGTGAATGTCGATTTATACAATAATAATCCATCTAATATTCAACGCTTGATAATTAATGAAATATATTGGAAAAATAAAGGACAATTTTAAACGTTAATTTATTTTCTTTAAAAGTGTTTTTTTTTAATTTAGTAAATCAGCTTTGAAGAATTTTACTTACTTGACTTTTATTGAGTTATCTTTTTTAAACGTATTGAAAATTAAGTTTTAGTTTCTAATACTTCTATTCTTTCTATAATAGAAAATTTATGTTTTTGCGAGTATACTATTGATTATTTTTACATTAGTAAATATAATCAATAGTATCCCACTTATATTTTATAATTTATGAAGTTTCTATATATGGTAAACCCCATTTAATCTGTCCCGTCCGTGACAACGCCATGCCGAATTAGCAAGCATCAATATAATCTTATCAGGAAAACAAGACAAATCACTCTAGATAAAAATTTAAAAGATTGAAACTTGTTAATATTTAATGTGTTTAAGTACATTCTTAGCCGTGTAAAATATCCAACTAAATATTTTATCATTCTAGAAAATGGAAAATCAAATCCAAGGTTATTCTATTTATTTCATGTTATCGGAATATGTCGCTAGATGTGTCTTTGACTTGGATCCAGTCACTTAGCGATCAGAAATAACATGGTTTGTAATATCATGATGTTACTTTTTACTTGATAAAGCTAGCCTCTTGGTATTAAAAGTTCTCAAGAGCAATTTCTTTTGGGTTTTTATAAGTAATTCTTGTTTTTGTGTTTGTTTGTTCATTGCTCTTTTTTCTTTGATCTCCCAATGCAATTCTTGTCATTCAAACATTATATATATGTATATAATATGTAAAAAGACTCTTTAAAGACAGAGTTATATAAAAAAGACTCTTTTTTACAGCAAAATTATTCGCTATATGAAAATTGTATAATAAAACCATCATAGCATTCGCAATACAAAAACCATGAGTGCCTCGCATTCAGATTTCGTTTTTCTTTTCTTTTAGGAAAAAAAAAATTTGGGAAGAGTGACGAAATTGTTCAGGATTCGAAGTGCACTAAGCAGCAATAATGAAATTGAAAATTGTTACTCAAATATTTAAAATTTGAACAGCAGGAGCTTCATTAGAAAATAAAAAAAGAATACAAAATTTTATACAAAATGCAAATAAAAACTAGGTATTAAACATGTCCAGCGAATGGTAAAACACAAAACAAATTTGCATAAACAGAAAGATATATTTATAAAAATCCATAAGAAACTAATTATAACATCTTGATGATAGCTTTATCAAGTAATACGTACCATGAATAAACTGCATTATTTCTGCTCATTAGATGAATGGATCCAAATCAAGGACACATCTAGCGACTTTTTCCAATATCATTATTTATTCTATATATATCTCTCTCTGTCTAATATATATATTTATATATATAGAGAGAGAGAGAGAGAACGATGGTGTTTGGGATATTCAGCATCTTGCCTTGTGAGTCGAACTACCTGGTGGGAGTTTCTCAGGTTTTCTCCCATACGATACCCAAGTACGGAACAGTTCCCCCTGAAAGTCCTCCCGGAAGGCCCTACCCTCCTTCGTCAGCGACATGGAGCAGAAGTCAACTTCTACTTACGGGTGCTCTATCACAACAGAAGCTGCAAACTTCTTCCCTTCTACGATGAGGGTTACGACAATAACAACATATATATATATATACATTGAGATAGATAGATATTATATATATATATATATATATAATCATTACCAATGTATTCTATACAATGATAGTTTATATAGAAGTTCAAATAAAAAGAGCAAATATATCAATCTTTTTTTGTAATTGTATACACAATTTTAAGAAAATAATATTTATAAAGGAATTTCGTTATTGTTTAATTGTTTTGATCATCAAAATTGTATAATATTATGATTTCGAAAATTTTTTTAAATGATTTGAACAATAAAAATATATGAATGATTAAAAATACATTTCAAATAGTATTTTATATGATTTCAACCCTTTTAGTATTTTAAATAAATTTAGTTTTATTTCAAAAGCAAAAAATGGTTTTATAATTTATTGTTTTTAAAATTTATTTTTAAGGATTCAATAATATTATATATATATGTTATAATATTACTTTAAACTCCCAGTTTAAAACAGGTGCATTTAAAAATTCAAATATTTGACTTATAAAATTATAATTAAATAGATTCAATTCATGTATAATTGTTTTACAATGAACTAATGTAAAAATAACATTTATGTTATTAAATTATTATAAAAATAACATTATTATGAGTCACTTAATGTTTGAGAAGTCATGAATAGATAAGGCAAACAGGTGAATTTGACGTAAGACATCTATAAGATGATCGAAGTCCGAATTCTGTTTTTCAAGAAAGAATACAATAGTAGATTACGACCTATTTAATAGATTTTCTTGCGGTCAAAGATATTGATTTTATATTTCCTATTGAATTTGGCAAATAATGGAAAAACAGATAAACAGCATCAGCTGATTCTCTTAAAAAATGAATTTTTGGGTCAAACACAAAATATCAAATGTCAATGGACCAATTTCACATTCATCGAAGACATATCAATTCTTCAAACGTGTTATAGTGGCAGCATATTGTTTTTTTTTTTTTTTTTTTTTTTTTTATTTTTTTTTTTTAGCCGTATGACTTTCTTTCATAGAAACATGCCCATTTTTAAAGATATTTTATTTTATAAATATTGGATGTTAGATCACTGCGTAAAACTAAGAAAATTGCTCATTATTGAGCATTATTATATATATTTTTTAATTAATTAAATTTTTTTTTCTTTAAATCGAAAACCACATACTACACTTGGTTATGTACAAATATCCCTATGACGGGTAAAAGTGGGAATAATGTCTTCGGCGAAATTTTAAAGGATAATTGTACTGCGTATGAGTGTTAGATGGGGGAAAAATCCGAAAAACTCCCAACAAGTAGTCTGAGTATCAATACGAGGAAATCACACGCAACATACGGTTTCACACTTATTATCGAGTCCCCTTTTTTTTGTGAAAGCAGTAACTTAACACACACCACTTGAGAATTCTACTACGTATTAGTTAAGACAGTTATCTCAAAGCCATTAGTCTGGTGTAATCACATATTAACCTTAAAAGCATAGCATATAAGGGATTGAGAGCTCGATTTTCTGCTTTTAGAAGGTAGGAAAACTATAACGATTCTGATAATTTGGCAATATCGTTAGAATAGTTAAATTGTCTGTATTAAATTTGACAAAATAGTTTAAAGTCCACCTTCCTGCATGAGATACGGCAGGCTTCAGGTCCGAATCCTGGCTGTGGCAGGGATGTTTGGGAGTGGTTCGTTAAATCCACGTTAAACGGTAGGTCCCGGTCTAATCAGGCTAAAGCGTGCACAAAGTGATCGTAGAGCGATAAACCAAATCTGAGATAAGCAGTTATGGAGTAGCTATCTCTTGAATTCCTTTCTGAATGCAATAAACTTCCTTTATTCATCACGAATTGTTTGTGATATATAGAGGGGGCAAAAACCATTGGGAAATATTGCATTTTTAATGTTTAGATTTTTTTCATGTTGAAAAAAACTATTTATTTACCCCATGCTTGTGCATATGAAGGAAGACCGAAGCAATGCAAGCTAATTATCGATGCGAGATCTATCATAACCGTCATCGACTCTTTGTTTCTCATGCCACTGGCGTGGATTCAAACCCTCGTCCACTCATATGATTTATTTTGAAAATCAATACCTATTTATACTTGACCAATGATCCTGTTATAATTTTCGTAGCTATCCGTCAGGAGAGTTCAGGTTCGAATCCACTTGCGGCTTCCACTATAGTTGTCACTTTCAGAAATAAGGAGACTTGGTGGAGATTGGAACAACGAGTGTGAAGCATGATACATTGATAACGAGGCAGCCTGGTGAGAATTTTCTCCATACGACCCCAAATGAAACGCGTTTATCTCTGTGCTCATAGAGCGCAGTGCGCCTAATGTCATCCCCTTATAACTCATATGTTTGTTCTTCATAAGAGGCACGGATTAGATTAATTAATAGGCCTACCGATGTTTCAACAACTATAACTACTTCTGCCTGCTGATTCAACATTTAATAATAACAATCAAAATTGTTTCGGAAACAATTCTGAAAATAGTTTTTTCACGATACTAAGTCGCTTGATGGCAGATTGGCTAGGCTCTGGCCTTTGGTAACCCAGGGTTCAGGTTTGAATTCTATCGGTGGCATGGATGTTTGTTGAGTTTCGGAATCCACATTAAACTTAGGTCCCGGTCTAATTTGCCTAAGGTGTGCAAAAAAAAAAAAAAAAAGGCAGTAGAGCGACAAACCAAACCATTAACAGTACCAATATATATATTAATGCCAGGCAATTAATCTAAGGTCAACCATTATTCATAACATAAATAATTTTTGAAGTTTTGGCATTTCCTTTCTGTTGGAGAGGGACACACTAATTTTATCCTCAAATATTAATTAATAATACTTTTATATGTAATAATAATTTGTCGAAGCACACTCATAAGATAAAAAGAAGAACACCGTCAAACTAGCTTTTGTGCCGAAGGTATAAAAGAAAAATAAAAAAAATTATCTTGTTTCTTCACAAATAGCTATAAAATATATTGTTTGCAACACATTAAAAAATAATTTGTATGCAGTAAATAGCAACTGCATAAAAAATAGTCCCATATAGAAAATATGTAAATCAAAATCTCACGATGTAGCTCTACCTCGCATTACAGGAATGACAAAGTAACTTTTAGCAAGACCATTTAGGTAGGGATTAGATGGGCTAGATAGGGATTAGATAGGTTCATTAGATGGGCTATACGTTGGATTTTTGTGCTATTTTGATGGAATTCTTTTATGCATTTGATGCATTATTTTTATTATTATTATTATTTCATTTTTTTTTCACGTTTATTGTACGATAACTTTTCCTTTTTTTATATACCAAAGACATTTTTATTTTATTTAATCACCATCCTTTCAACGACATCATCTTTTCTATGCCTTTATTATGAATAAATACATCGCTTGGTTTGTTTGTCAGTTTTAAGAAATTATTTTGCTAGTAATGGCAAACGTTTTGAAATGATACTTTTTCTTCATATTGTAGATTAATACGGAGATCCTTGGCCGCGTCGCGACCACTAGCTCCTTCATTGTAAAATGTTGAAACATAGCGGTGGTCTCAGGCCCTTTGAATTAATAAGCAAAACAGATAATTAAATGCCCTTTTTTTTAAAAGAGAATTATTTATTTAATAAAATTATAAAATGAAAAATAACAAAAATTTCAAAACTGTAGATGTTGATGAAATCAGTTGCATGTAATAAAACAGAATGAGCAAAGGTCAAATTAAGAGAAAAAATAGCTTAGGTTTTTCTTCATACTATATAGAAATTATATATGCACATAATATTGTCCTTTTTTAAAATGCACCGTATTCATGAAATTGAGAGTTTTATGTTTGCTTTCACCTGATTTGACTCAGACGATAAAGTATTATTCTCAAACTCGTGATCAAAATATAATCTTGAAAATGAATTTTACATTTTGCCAATCGTTTAAAGTAACTTTAGAAAAAAAATGTTCTTAAAAAAATTTTTTGCAAACGATTTATGCTTTTTAATTTCTTTTTATTATTTATTTACTAATTTTCATTTTCTTTTAATTTATCATTCGTTTGGTAAATATTTCCGAAAGAATTGAGATTCCTTTGAGTGGCAACGTCTGAATTAATTGTATTCTAAATATTTATTTTTAATAGGATAGTTTATTTTTCTAATATTCAATGGAATGAATGTGTATTAAGGAAAAAAAATGTTATAATTCCTTTAAAGATGTGATTTTTATTTGTGTTGAAATTAATATCATGCCTACTATTTTAAATAGACATAAAAAAAAATGAATACGCACAACAAAAAAACTATTTTGAATCTTTAAAAAATTTAAGTATGTATAAATTTTTCGACAAGTTGAAGAACATTTTTGGATTCAATGATATTTACTGTTTGTATTCTGCACTAAAGAGAATACTTAGATTTTCTTAGAATACATAGAATATTATTATTTAAAAGAAACAAATGATTACAATAACTTATGAAAACAACAACGCCGAACCTGGAATTTTAATGAAGGTAGGATTTTTCTTGATGATTACTTTATGTAAGGTACTAAAAAATCTAAAACTATTGAAATTAGAAAGATTATTTTGATAAAAAAAAATGTCGTGTGTTTCTATAATTTTAATCATAATGTTTGATAATTATTGTAGCAATTACACAGGTTTGAAATCATTATAATTTCAAATAAAATGAATAATTAGTAGTATATAAAATAAATAGAATATTTTTTTTTCAAAAAAAGTCAAGTCAATGCCTATCTGTTGCGCAATGGAATAATAAACTATGATTTTTTTGGTTGTCCTGTATAGGAACTATCATCTGTTTAGATCGTTTTGAAAAAAATGTTGATAAAATAGCTATTATTATATGTATGTTATGGCTTATTTTGTAAAATCAATCGAACACTGTGGGACAAATCAATCTTTATGGTATAAACTTTAAAAAGCAACTAATGGTAAATACTGTTACAATTCCAAAAGAACAGAGAAAACATATTTTTTGAAAAAAAATTACAGATTCGTTATTTTCAAGGAACAGTAGACATCTATGTACTACAGCGAGAGGTTTTATTGCTAAAAATTAATTTGTAAAAAGGAAAACGCTATGTTTAGTGACACATTTTGCAAATATATTAACAATAGTATTCTCTAATTACATGTAAAACAAAGGCTATTATTATATTCTAATTATGAACCAAACTCCTATTATAAATTAATTTTTTGCCTCTTTTTTCAATTCCTTCTATTAGCTCACACTCTCCCTACAAATATCTTGTTCACATTTTCAATCGTTCATAAAATACTTTTTATTCATCCACTCAAGTTCAAATAATTTTTTTTTGAAATTGTAGGGGATGACACTGGATGTTAATACAGTTTTTGCAAATATTAATTCAGTAATTAAAATGAATTAATTTTAGTTTTTTTTTAGATTTAAGTTGCATGTATCTACTAATAGATGGCGCCAGATAAACTTTAAGAAAATGAATGATGCCATGGATGTTTGTAGTGGTTCGGAATCCACTTTAAGCCGTAGGTCCCGGTCTCATATGACTGTTAGAGCATTGCTTTTAATTTTTTTCTCTAAAATCTCTTTCCTAACGTTTTTATATTTTTCGCATTTCATATTCCTCCTTATTCAATTTTTTAAATTTTGACATTTAGTTCTGTTCTTGTATGAATTTTCCCCATTGTTCAGCTTCTGTACCTCCAAAAGTGAATTATGCAAAACATTTCCGCCTCGATCGTACGTCCTTTCCTTTCACCCGCATCATTCCCAAACTGTATAGGGGCAACTCAGCTCTAGGCACAGTGATGTGGTGTGGTGTAGTAGTAGTAGTAGTATGACTGTTAGAGCGATGGGCGTAGAGCTGATAACCCTACCCCGTAAAAAAAAAAGAAAAACATCTTTCTTGCCTCGAAATCTACCAGTAGGTAGACGGCCATGACCCCCACTGGAATGTTGCGCCAATGATGATGATAATGTATCTACCAATAGATGCCGCCAGTTGTAAGAGGAAAATTTCAACTTTATTTGTAAAGGACTTTTCTGCAATATAGTGAAAAAAAGTAGGAATTGGCTTTAAAAATTTTTTTTACATTACTTGCTTTTATTTAAAACGTGTTTTGAACTTGGTTTTGCAGAGGCATGACATACCAAGTTAAATATATTCATAAAAATATATTCAAGCAAAAACAATATCTGAAAATGTGGAGAAAAAAAAGAAAAATTTATGTTTCTATAAAAATTCTTCTAAAATGAAAAAATATTTTATAATCAAGTCAAAAATAATCAATAAGTTAAAATTTTACACATTCTGATAAATGTTTGCAGCGGTATCGAAAATGTAATACGAAATAATCAAAAGTTGCAATTGAAATAGAAAAGTACTTCAACGCAATTTTTGCGATAGTAGATTGGTTTGGTTTGTTGCTCTACGGTCGTCTTGTGTACACCAGGGCTAAACAGACCGGGATCTACACTTTAACTTTGATTCTGAACCCCTCACAAACATCCATGCCACCGCCAGGATTCGAACTTGAAGCCCCAAAGGGCAGCGTACTAGCCAATTGGCTATCAGGCCGCGCGATAGTAGGATATAATTTTGTTGTAAATTTAGATAATTTATTTAAAAATAAAGTTATTAAACACAGCTTAGATTTTTCTAGTGCAATGACAGGCATTTATTCTTGAATTCGATAAACAAAATTGCTAATTATTCTGAGATATCCTATTATAGAATTTTTTTTTCAATTTTAACTCTTTTTTACAAGTCTGCTTCATTTTTAGGTGTTTTACAGTAACTAAAAAATTTGTTTATTATTCGCTCATATCAAAATAAATATGAATTCTTTAAAATTATAAAGTATTTTTTATTTTTTACTTTTTATGTTAATTTAATGTAACAAAAAAATCTAAATAGAAAGTAGTGTTCTGCAATTTGTAAAACAACACATTTTGTAAAAACAAAATTTACTCTTGAGTAATTGTATGTCTACAGAAAAGTAGAACTCAAAGTAGGAATTGTGATAAATAGTGTTACAATTTGAAAACAACAAATAAATCTCGTGCTTTAGAAATATATGTTGCTCATTAAATTGTAATGAAGGGGATAATATTCTCGAAGTTTACATTACGTGAGACGCGGAAAAAAATTTAAAATGATTGAAATTACAATGTTTTATTTAATGAGAAATATTTTTCTCATTTTATATAATTTTGATTATACTAATGAGTAGATCTTTAAAAAAATATAAATAAATTTGATTATAGTGTTTTATGTTTTAGCTTATTTCATGTGATCCATCAGACAAAATCAATCCTCATGGTAAAGAAGAAAAAATTGCAGATTCACTTTCTCCAAGCATCAGCATACAAACTAATCCAATAACGAGACGTCTTCTTATAAAAATTAGTAGTTATGACTTTCAACTTACAAAAAAGTCGCATTGTATTTTTAAAAAGGTATGTTTATTTAATGTTACATTTTGTATAAATAATTAGAAACGCCTCTCCTATTTATTTACACACGGCATTGTCAAATATTGATTAGGAAACTTAACATTTTGCTATAAACAACTTTTCATCCCTTTTTTAGGACTCTTTTTTAAACCCTTTTTGAAGAGTGGTGTTGTATTGATGCGAAATTTTCATCAAAAAATGTTCGTCTTAAAACTGCAACGCATAATGTGCGCAAAAAAACTGTTTTATTTTCCTGAAAATATTGCTAAAATAACAGAATATTATGTTAGTTAAAAATTTTTTTTTTTAATTAAAAATTAAAATTTTGCACATTTCGATTAAATGTTTACAAAGAGCATTGGAAAAAATGTCATTATATAAAATGAAATATAGCATTCATATTAGTAACTGAAACATTAAAAAAATTCTTGGATTTTGTTAATACGGTAATCTGCATTAAAGAAAATGTACTAACAATTTACATATCAATATGTTTATTAAAGACAGTTGAAATTATTTTAACATAATAATAATAAAAAACATTTGTTTTTCAGTTTGAAAAAAAAAATATTACTAATTAATCAAGAGAAACTCATTCTAGATTAATTTTATAAAAATTGTTGTGTGTAAGGAATTTGGATTTCACAATCCTTTAAATTATTAAGAACTATAAGAAAATTTATTCTTACTTAAAGATTTTAAATTCATCAAAAGAATTGAATGTTATTTTTTTAAAAACTTTATTTAGTTCCTTATTAATTTTTCGTCTTATTCTGCAAGTTTTGACTGATTTTTAAATGTTTAAGAAAACTAAGGGATTTAATTACTACTAATTTCATTAAATTTATTCTGTCGTATTTAATCATTTTTTGATATATTTGAAGGGTTTATTTGACTATTCTTTTATCGATAAAGTAAAACATAAAAAAAATCCTTAATATCTTATTATTTTTTCTTTCGTGGGTTAATAGAGTAAAAGAATTTACTAATATAGAATGAGGAAATCGAATAATTTTCAAAGCTAAAATAACGTATAAATAGTATAATCTGCATTTCTTTTTAGAACTTTATTGAAGGCGCGATACGAACACACGATTTTTAAAATGCATAAAAAGGTCTGCAATCTAGATTTGGAAAAGAAAAAGACAAACATCTTCCTGATATCTCAGATGCATACCTGCAACTAGGTGATGTTGTACTCTTCAAGAAGCCATTGGAAGCAATCATATATGGAAGTATCATCTTAAAAAACTGAGCCCACTAGGTTCAGGAATAATTTTTTCTTTAGAATTCGATTTGATTCATAATAATTTTTTGATTCATAAGCTGAATGCATAAGTTATTCCAAAAATACAATCTTATCTGAGACAACAACATCAATGTATTCAGTACCAAATTTTCGATTGTGATTGCTCTTTTTTTTAAATTTATTTCATTTGCAAAAGAACATAATAGGAGTATTTTGACGAACAACAGTTGGTAACAGATTTTAATCGAGAATTATAATTATGGATTAATAATGGGGTTATAATATGATGAGATTTTTTCAAATTAAATGTCTCCAACCCTACAAGAAATATGGAATATTTAATACACATTAACAAACCGAATTAGAAAATATGACTTAAGTAAGAGAAGCTAGACTGAATTATATACTTCTTGTGATAAGTTGCAAGAAAAAAAGGAAATCGTATTTCTATATGTATTTATCCGTAAAACAGAACTCACAAATTTATGATAATTCTACCTTAGCACATGAACTCAGATGACCTCATCTTGAGGAAAGTATTCTACAAGCAGCAATCTGGTCGAGTTCTGCAACTACCTACGTGAAGGATATTATACTATTAAATTTCGAAAACTTGGAAATCAAATCAGAAAAAAAAACTAGAACAATTTTACAAAACTCTAAAAATGAAATTAATAATTGGATAATAAATTAAAAATGGAAAAAAGATAGTATAAAATCACTGACTCAGAAAGAAAACTCAGATATTTTTTCTGATTCTCTATGTCATTTAAAATCTATTCCGTTCAAGGATATCAATGAACTACTTAAATCTTCGATCATTATTCATTGCTATAATACAAATGTATTCTTTGATATGGTTGATGCATTTACAACAATTAATTCTTCAAGCTGCTGAATTACTCATATTCCTCAAAGTTTTCAGCAAATTCCTGATTCCTGAAAGTTTTTGTAGAAAAAATCTTTAATCTTTATCAAATCTTCATGCATGTTATATTAGGTTCCTTATATGCTGTAGTAAACCCAAATTTTTATTGTGTATCTTTCCGAACAAACGCTGTAACCATTCAGAAGTGGTCTCCCGACGAACGCAGTATTATGAGCGCAGACGGCACAGTTCCAAAGCCTCCGCCATCTCGGTGGTCGACTGGGGTTGCCTCGACGGTACTGTAAGTAGGCTACGGATGACCCGGACCCATGCACATGGTGGCTGAAGGTGAGAGACTTGTTCTAAGATAAACGATTAAAATAAGGGTTTTTCAAGGTGCAAAACGAATAGTAAATATGTAAGATATTGTAGTCTTGAATTATCGAATTGGAAATGTAGTTAGCTTCAAGAAGGCACTGATTACATCATTCTTATTAAGAAAAAAAAACATAAATCATGACATGAGCAGAGAGACTGGAATTGCCGGCGCCATTGTTTAACGTATTAATTTAATGCTAGAACATAAAAGAGAAAGCGAATTAAGAAATTGCTGTTTTTAATACATATAAAGATATGCTGCATAGCAAAACGAACAAGAAAAGAAAAGAAACATTGTGAATTCTAGAGATTTTCTTTTGAATGGAAAAATTCCAGAATATAAGAAGAATGGGGAAAAAAAACTATATAGAAATGGGATAGAGGGTGGGATAAATTTTGAACAAAATATAAAAATTTCTCACATTCAAAAAAACAATCACAAAATTTAATGTATTTATTTCAAAATCAAAGAAATGAAGAAAAAAAATGAGCTTATGCTTAAAATTATTACATCATCTGATATTCTGAAAACACTTCCGATAATTTCGAAACAGCTACAACACTAGATCTCGAATACGAGGAGATAAGTGATAACATAGAAGTGCAAATACACAGTTCTCGGTAGAAAAAATATTTAAGATCTAGTAAATATAAATTTTAATCGTTTGTCAGAGGAAATTTTTCTGTATTATTCATTTAAGAAGAAATATATCATTGATTCTTTTAAAAATAAGATGTTAAAAGAAATAAAGTATATAAAACAATTTTCAAAAAGTGCAAAGAATAACAGGAAAATATTTCTATTTGCAGAGGCTTTATGACTAGCATTAATCTTTTTTTTCCCACGATTTTTACATCTGAATTTTTCTCCATCTAAAATATCTATTCATTTCCAATCCAGATATTGTGGAAATAAGAGCTTGATTAAAGTTAATCACAGTTAATTTATTAACAGAAGATAATTACTGTATTGCAAAGGTATTCTTTGACATGCTTGATGCATATTTACAATTTTTTCTTCAAGCAGTTGAACTAGGCATATGACACTGATACATCTATATTCGTCAAAAGTTTCAACAAACATGGATTCCTGAAAATTTTCACTTGTAGATCGCCTATTAAATCTTCATGCATGTTATATTAGGTCTTTTACAACCTGTAGGAAACCCAAACTTTTTTTGTTTATCTTTTCTAACAAGACTCTAACCTTTCAGAAGTGGTCTCCCGACGAACGCAGTATTATGAGCGCATATGGCACAGTTCCAAAGCCTCCGCCACCTCGGTGGTTGTTCGGGGTGCCTCGACGGTACAGCAAGTAGGCTACGGAGTACCCGGATCCATGCACATGGTGGCTGAAGGTGACGGCCTTGTTCTAAGATAAACAGTTAAAATAAGGGTTCTTTCCCGGTGCAAAACGAATAGAAAATATGTAAAATATTGTAGTCTTGAATTATTGAATTGGAAATGTGGTTAGCTTCAAGAAGGCGCTGATTACACCATTCTTATTAAGAAAAAAAAACATAAATCATGACATGAGCAGAGAGACTGGAATTGCCGGCGCCATTGATTAACGTATTAATTTAATGCTAGAACATAAAAGAGAAAGCGAATTAAGAAATTGCTGTTTTTAATACATATAAAGATAAGCTGCATAGCAAAATGAACAAGAAAAGAAAAGAAACATTGTGAATTCTAGAAATTTTCTTTTGAATTTAAAAATTCCAGAATATAAGAAGAATGGGGGAAAAAAATATATAGAAATGGGATAGAGGGTGGGATAAATTTTGAACAAAATATAAAAATTTCTCACATTCAAAAAAACAATCACAAAATTTAATGTATTTATTTCAAAATCAAAGAAATGAAAAAAAAAATGAGCTTATGTTTAAAATTATTATATCATCTGATTTTCTGAAAATACTTCCGATAATTTCGAAACAGCTACAACACTAGATCTCGAATACGAGGAGATGAGTGATAACATAGAAGTGCAAATACACAGTTCTCGGTAGAAAAAATATTTAAGCTCTAGTAAATATAAATTTTAATCGTTTGTCAGAGGAAATATTTCTGTATTATTCATTTAAGAAGAAATATATCATTGATTCTTTTAAAAATAAGATGCTAAAAGAAATAAAGTATGTGAAACGATTTTCAAAAAGTGCAAAGAATAACAGGAAAACATTCATATTTGCAGGTGCTTTATGACTAGGCATTAATGCTGTTTTTCCCTCAATTTTAATATCTGATTTTCTCTCCATCTAAGATATCTATTCATTTCCAATCCAGATATTGTGGAAATAAGCTCTTGATAAAATTTAATCTCAGTTAATTTATTAACGGAAGATATATATGGCTTTACTTTAAGGACGTCAATGAACTATTTAATCTCGACCATTCTTCATTGTTGTAATGCAAATGTATTCCTTGACATGCTTGATGCATTTACAACTAATTCTTCAAGCTGCTGAACTACGCATTGTACACTGATACATCTATATTGTTCAAAGGTTTCAACAAACCTGAATTCCTGAAAATTTTTCCGTGTAGATCGCCTATTAAATCTTCATGCATACTATATTAGGTCTTTTACAAGCTGTAGGAAACCCAAAACTTTTATTGTTTATCTTTTTTAGCAAGACTCTAACCTTTCAGAAGTGGTCTCCCGACGAACGCAGTATTATGAGCGCAGACGGCACAGTTCCAAAGCCTCCGCCACCTCGGTGGTCGACTGGGGTTGCCTCGACGGTACTGCAAGTAGGCTAAGGATGACCCGGATCCATGCACTTGGTGGCTGAAGGTGACGGCCTTGTTCTAAGATAAACGATTAAAATAAAGGTTTTTCAAGGTGCAAAGCGAATAGTAAATATGTAAGATATTGTAGTCTTGAATTATGGAATTAGAAATGTGGTTAGCTTGAAGAAAACATTGACGACATCATTATTACTTCAAAAATTGATTGATATTGAGGAGAGAGACTGGAATTGCCGACACCATTGTTAAACGCATTAATATAATGCTAGAACATAAAAGAGAAACTTAATTAAGAAACTGCTGTTTTTAATACATGTGGAGTTAAGCTTCAAAACAAGATGAAAATAAAAGAAACATTGTGGATTCTAGGGAATTTCTTGTGAATGAAAAAATTCCAAAATATAATACAAACGGAATAAAAATCTATACAGAAATGGGACAGAGGGTGGGAATAATTGTGAACAATACATAAAAATTTCTCACATTTAAGAAAACAGTTTTTACAAAAAGCAATCACAAATGTTGTAAATAGTTTTTCTAAATCAAAGAAATGAAAAAAAATTCAGCTTATGCTAAAAATTATTATATCAACATCTGATTTTTTTAAAAATAAAAACTTAGAGTTAAATAAGAGAGTTAATAAAATAGATTGAGTTTTAAAATAAAATATTTGGAGTTAATAAAATAGAGTTTTTGCTTAACAGAAACTACACGTATGTAATGTAATGTAATGTTAGTAATAGATATATGTAATAATTTAACTAATTTAATTAGATGTATATGTATGTTTACTTTAATTATTAAAATTCTATTAATTATTTATTTTTAATTTTGAAAAACTTTCTGCCAAATTTCTGCTAATGGAAACTACTATGCAGATAATTTCAATTTAACCATCTGTTTTTGTTTACATTTCAATTTTTTTTTCTTTTTGTCGCTCTATGGTCATCTTCTGCGCACGAGGGCTCAACAGACCGGTACCTACAGTTTAAAGTGGATTCCGAACCACTACAAACATACATGGCACCACCGGAACTTTTTCTTCTTATTTTTGCAATTCAAAATGCTATTTAAAATTAATAACTTGTAACCGTAATTTGAACTTGTTTAGATACTGCATGATTTTAGCTTCAGATGTATGTAATATATATTTAGCAATGTCATATGTTTGTTTTAATTATTAAAAGTATTGTAGTTAGTTCCGCTTTTTTATTTACATTTCGAAACTTACATTTAATGTAAAAATTATGTTAAAATATTATTGCAAATATAGTCTATAATATTAAATTATTTATATAGTTGAGACTTATAAATGCAATAATTGTTTTTAAAATGCAAATTTTTTAATTAAAATACGGTATTAAAATAAAACTGCTTTTCTGTTTTTATGAAACAAGCTTATTAAATATAGACATTTAGTGGGTTTCATTTCTGGTAAGCTTTTACAGGATTGTACAAAATCTAAACAACCTTAAAATACTTCGTAAAAATGAACTAAATTAAATTATACATATAACAATTAAAAAATAATAATTGTAAATTTCAGATTTTATTTAAAAATTGATGAACATAATTTGTTTTAATGATTAGAAACAAATGTGCAATGAGCGAACACGTCTAATTTTAAACATATTAATTTATTTTTTATATGTCGAGTTTTAAGAATATATATTATAAATGTATATTAATTTGAAACAAACAAAAAAGTAATTTTGTATTTAAAAGCTGATTAAAAAGTTATTAGTTGATTAAAAGTTTATAAATGATTTGCTTTTATTATTAAAATTCTAATAATGAACTATTTTTAATTTTTTTATCTCTTTTAGTTTTATAATAATTAAAAGTACTATAGAAATATTTTCTATTTATTAACCTGCTTCCGCTGATATTTTAATTTTTTATTCCTATTTTTTAAGAAATAATTTGTAAATTGTACTTCTCACTACGAAGAAATTAGCATTTTTAATAATGTAATATTTTAAAATATTAAAAATAAACTGTACATAAAAGATATCAATTTTGTTCCCTCATGTTTTAACGTGGTATTATCGATTAGTATCGATTTATTTGATTAATACTTGAATTTTATAATAAATTGAAAATATAGATTGTATAAAACAATAATAAATAATATATAAAAAAATGTACTATTAAATAAATAAACATAACTTTGCATTATACAGATAAACTAAATCTATTATTAAATAAGTGTTTAATAAATTTGCTTGTTTATCTTGAAAATTATTCTTTATTGAAGAAAACAACATTTAACAAGAAATACATTTTTGTTCATTTTCGTTCTTAATAATAGTTAACTTTTTAAAGATTTGTCTTTTTTTCTTTTTTATTTATATTCTATTTTTTTTTTTGGATTACAACTTTCTGCGTTCCATTTCTTGTAATTTTTCTCTTTATCAGGATTTTTTGTAATAATGTAAAATGTAATAATTTTTATTATAAAAAAATCTTTCTGCTATCTACAAATTAAAAGGTTAAGTAATAATATATAAATGAATTTCAAATTTACTTGCATACTTCATGTGAAATTATTAATTTATTTTATATTCCTTTATAATAAATTGCAGAAATATTTTTAATTATTTTCAATTCGCATTGTATTAAAAATCATCTGATTGTAAAAGTGAATGATATATTTTTATTGAAAGTAAATTTTAAAAAATTGAATTTTATTTCGTAGATCATGCTTAAAACGGAAACTAGTTTAAAAAAATTATTTGAAAAAAATAAAATATTATTTTAATCCATAATTTTGCTCATTAAGAGATTATTATTCGATGTGTTATGCACATTAATTTTAAAAATATTATTTAAAATTAATAAATTAAAAAAACATTAATTGAAAACATTAAATTAAAAAAATATTTATCTGAATCAAAATATTGTATTGTTTAATTTTGCTGATTAAGACTATTATTCAATGTGTTATGTACACTAATTTTAAAAATATTATTTAAAATTAATAAATTAAAAAATGTTAACTAAAATATTAATTAAAAATAAAAAAAAGTTAAATTAAAAAATATTTATCTGAATAAAAATATGATTGTATTGCATAATTTTGCTGATTAAGAGATTATTATTCAATATATATACTAATTTTAAAAATAATATTTAAAATGAATAAATTAAAAAAATATTAATTTAAAAATATTAATTAAAAATAAAAAGAAATTAAATTAAAAAAATTATTTATCTGAATAAAAATATTATTATAATGCAAATTTTGCTGATTAAGATGTTTTATGTGTTATATACATTAATTTAAAAAATGTTATTTAAAATTAATAATAAATTTGAAATTTAGTGGTCCATAATCATATTAAATAAAATTCAAATGTTTTTAGACCCTTCGATCTACACCAGAACTTTAATTACAAAAGATTTGACGATTAATGACAAAAAATGTTTATTATTAAATAATTTATTTAAACAGCAGTATTGTTGAATATTAACGTTTCCTGGTTTAATTTTGTAATCTTAGTATAATAATGGTCTTAATGGTTTTAGGAATTTTGTTTTGTTAATAAATAACACATAAGATTAAAAAACACTTACCAATATTAAAATTAATAACTAATATAAGATTAATTTTAGAATATTTTATTAATTTTATTATTTTATTATATTTTCTATAAATTTTATATATTTTAAATGATAGATATATTTTATAATTATGTATAAAAAGAAATACTTTACTATTCTATCAGCATCATCAGCGGCTCAACAGACCCATGGTGGGCCAAGACCATCTGCCTGCTGTCAGATTTCGAGACAGATGTTTTCTTTTTACGCGGTAGGGTTGTCAATAATACGCCCAACGTCTGCAGCCATATTAGACCGGGACCTACAGTTTAAAGTGAATTCCGAAACATTACAAGCATCCATGGCACCGCCGGAACTCTAACCCGAAACCTGTAGCACCGAGCGCTAGTCACTAAGCCAACAGGCCCCAAACTATTCTATCAATCCTCAAAATATTCTAAATTTTTACTAACTTAGTCACTGTATTGCTCATATAAAAGTGGATAAAAATCGTGTACGAAAAATTATTTTTTATATTTCCCAATACGTCTTAGATGTAACTCCTTAAAATTTCTTACTGAATATGCAGAACAATATTTCTGAAATTTTTTTTTAATTAAATAATTCATACAAAATAAAATTTTGTCATTTAATATCAATCAAAAGAACTAAAGAGTTTATTTTTAAAATTAAAAAGAAATTTGAATTTGTTATCTGGAATACAAATTAATTTTAGAAATTATTTTATTTCATATGCATGACGCACTTAAATATGTTGTGTTGCTGTTATTATAATTCAAAACAAAAGTAAATAACTACTATAAAACAAAAATAAATAACTTCACATATTTTATCATTTAAAAAGTGAACTTACATCTTTTTGTATTGAATTAGCATTGAATACCATTAGCCTAGACCAAGTATATTTTTAAAACACTTTATTATTACTTCTTATGGAGAAATTTTAGAAGGTGAGTAATTATTTATTTAATTACTTTCCAATACACGTTTTTTTTTCTCCGGTAGGCGTTCAAGACGTAACCTTCGTCGACTGGTACGTCACTTCAACCTCTACTGCGTACTGTGTTGTTTGTAAAATGTACACTGAACCTGAAATTTGATCTCTATACTGTTTACTGAATAGCTTGTTTATTTTAGCGGGGTTGTTTTAAACTTAATACAACCCCTCAAAAAATCGCGTAAATAACAAGAAGGGTCACAAACATATGGAAAAAGTCATTTTCGCTTTGCTCGGTAAATATGTCAGTTGGTTATTTTACGTTTCACTAACTTTCTAAAAAGTTAAGGGTACTTAAGAAACTCTGGGAAGAAACCTTTAAAGCAGACACAAATGATCTTGCGGGCCATTTTGGAAATGCATCCTAACTCCGCAGGCAGTACATGAAATTATATATACCCATATTAGATTTAGACAATTTTGACAATTTCCCCCCTTAGACAATTTTTGGAGTGACAAATTGAAACATAATTAGTTATTAGTATTGTGTATTGTGTATTATACTATTATTCTTATATATAAGCATAGCTAATATAATAATAATGATGATACTAAATGCACATTGTAAAGAAAATATATATATCACTAAAAATCAAATATAAAAAATATATAAATATAAGCGAAATAAAAAAAATTAAATCATTAAAGAAATTTTATTTGACTAGTGTGATATTTGTTTCTCCACTCGTTCACTTAGCTTTTGCAAATCCTTCTTAATTTGGGTATTTGCACATTGTAATGGGTGTTGCGACCGCTATGTTTCAGCGTGTTTTGTGTTGGGTCAATTTCATTTTCGAAAAAAACGATTTGCGTGTGTAAGTTGAATCTAAAACGCTAACAACTTCAAGTAAAAGTCTGGTTTGCTGTGCTGTCAACAACCAACGGTGCGTATCTAGGGATGATCACTGTGTCACTGAGGCCACTAAAGTGACACATAGAAACTGTTATATTAGATGCTCCAAGATGCGCGCGCCTCGTGAGTTCGCAGAATATAATTTATTCTACGAATTCATAACTGTGAACTCAAAAGTAAAACACGCAATTTCTGTCATATATTCGCAAGAATATTATTTTAAAGTCAAAGTTAATTTTTCCTCATCATTTCGACAGTTCATTTTTGAATAGATGAATGCACACCTAATGTATCTTTCTAATACATTGGTTTTAATTACTTTGGCCATTATAAAATAAACATATTTTGTAAAAGTGGGATAAAACTTATGGGCCGGAAAGAATATTCAAGGCGGGCCGTGGGTTGGTCAGCTCTGTTCTAAAGAGAAAAATTGTGGACTTAAATATGTTGAAGGGGGGAGTGAAATAGTTTTCAAAGATAAAAAGTAATCCATTTTAAATAAATAAAGAATTAAAAACAAATACGGATAAACAATTTTTGAATTATTATGAGTTGCAGATGTAGATTTAATTTAATTGATAAAAAACATAAAATTTGAGATCTAAAAAAAAATTCATTTACAACAACGTATTTCTATGCGTTAGATCAGGGGTGGCCAACCCGCGGCCTGCCTTGTACATTTTTCTGGTTTGTGAGATTTATCACACTTTTTCAAAATATATTTATTTTATAATGCCTTAAGTAGTGAAAACAAATGTATTAGAAAGATACATTATGTGTGCATCCCTCTATTCAAAAATGGACTGTCGAAATGACGAGGAAAAAATTAACTTAGATTTTAAAATAATATTCTTGCGAATATAGGACAGATAGTGCCTGTTTTATTCATGAGTTTACAGAATAATTAAATTATATTCTGCTAACTCCTGATGCGCGCGTCTTGGAACATCTAGTATAACAATTTGTAATATATAATAAACTATGAATATAATTGTAATAACATATATATAAAAAATGTAATATGAATATATATAAAAATGTCTGTAGTGGGTTTAAATCTAATAGGGGGTATAGTATATATTTTTATATGCGACCCGCGGAGTTAGGATGCATTTCCAAAGTGGCCCTCAAAATCATTTGGGTTGGCCACCCCTGCATTAGATGAAAAGAAAAAGCGATGTTGATTGATTATTTTTCCCAATAAGAAAATTTATATTTTTCCTGTGTTACATTTCAATAAAATGTGATTAATTGAATTATAAATAATTTTGTGAATATTTTTAATATGAATTTATAAATAACTGACATAAAGTTTGTTAAAAATTATTAATAGTTTCATAGTTTGTTAAAAAAATATGAACAAACCGAAGTTGATATGATGTTCAAGGATGAAAAATAGTTTAAGGAAGCTATTTCTAGTACTATTTTTTTTAAGTTTAAACTATTAGGGTATTATTATACCATAATGATAAGAATAATACACATAAATTTAGACACCTTTTTTGTATTTCTTATTACATATGATGACTCTCAAAATGTTAGAACACCTGTGTATTTTCATAAAAAGAACCTGGACATAAATTTTCTGTTCAAATATGTATAAAGATAAATGTTTTATGATATAAATTTATTTTTATGTTTGTTAAAATGGTTTTTTTTTTTGTTTGTATATAGTCTTTTTTTGTATTAAGCGTTTTTATTTGTATATTAAGCGATTTCTGTTTGTAAGCTATAATTTCGAGATTATAGTTTGTCATTATGATATTTTTAATAAATTATAAATATTATTTCATTTTGTCAAGAAAATAAAACATTATTTGTTATTCTATATAGAATTATACGATTATTCATTATTCTGTAATATTATGTATTATTTTGTCATAATGATATTTTAAAATTTTAGAATAGTTGAATTTTGTTAGAATGAAAATGATTTCGGGAACAAATTTTTGCAATGTTCAATTATATTAATTATATTAAACCAACCAATAGTATATCCATTTTAAAAGCTTTTATGTGTATTTTAATTTAGGATAATTATTTTTGAGATTGGAGAAAACTGGCCTTTTTCTGTAAAGATGAACAATAATTCTTTCCTAAAATAATAAATAGTAATCACAAATAATTTTAATATAGCAATAGGTTTCAGTATGCATTCAAATATGAATGAAATACAATGGTACATCAATATACTTTCTTTGTCTGTTCTAGATACAAGGACTTATATCGAACGAATTTTCAGCATAAGAAATATAGAAAAAGGGATTAATCCACACTTATAAAAATTTATATGCCATTTGTTGATACTGTATAAAAGATATAGCTATTTTAGCATTATCGTTATAGAACAGAGATAGATAATCAACTATCTGAACGATTATAATTTAATAAAAATTAAACACTGCTTAATACAAAATACATAAATACATTAAAAGAAATACCTGTTTCTTATGTGGTCCTTTTCCGTGCGGTACATGAAAAAAATTCCGTCAGATGCGTATTATGAATAAAAATTAATTAAAAAATTAATTGAAAAAGAAAACAACAGATGATTATCAAAATAACATGCAAATTAACAAAAATCCAACATATGGTCCGTCTGAAATTACGTCATCCCATTCCACGAGTATTATT
Organism: Caerostris darwini; assembly: GCA_021605075.1. Classification (NCBI taxonomy): domain Eukaryota; kingdom Metazoa; phylum Arthropoda; class Arachnida; order Araneae; family Araneidae; genus Caerostris; species Caerostris darwini. Next base: position 687,607 of record BPLQ01013528.1, read on the forward strand.
AGATACAGTTCTTCTACATCGCGAGGTATTGATTTACATATTTCCTATGCTTTTTTATTTGTTAACCTATTTACAGTATAAATTTTTTTAATGTATGGCAAACATTACATTTTATAGCTACTTATGAAGTGTCAAGATATTTTTATGTGGTTCCTATTCACCGCATAAAAACAAGTTTGACTGTACAAATTAAAATTTAACAAATTTCATATTTTTTCCCTCTTCTTAGACTTGATTAATGATCGCCTGATTTGATGTTTACTAAAATTCTGTCTTAAGAACTTCATTTCTGCCTTCTTCTTAAGACATTTAGAAAATGTGACATTGATGTTTCCAGACAATGCTATTACGGCCTGCTATGGTTTTATTGGGGTGATACATTGCAATAATTCTGATAATCATCCTTTAGACCAGGGGCGGCCGACACAAATGATCTTGCAGGCCACTTCGGAAATGCAACATAACTCCGCGGGCCGCCGATAAAATTATATATCCCCATATCAGATTTAGACACACTAGAGAAATTCTTTTGAAATGAAAAATTGAAGCATAATCAGTTATTATTTTTGTGTTTACTATTATTCTTACATGCAAACATAGATAATATAATAATAATGATGATACTAAACGCATATTGTAAAGAAATATATAACACTCAAAATGAAATGTAAAGAATACATAAATATAAACGAAAAAAGAAATGAAATAATTGAAAAATATTTATTTTACTACTGCGATACTTGTTTCTCCACTCTTTCACTCAGCTTTTGCAAACCGATCTCAATTTGAGTATTTGCACATCTTAATGGGTGTTCCAGGTTAAGCTTCCTTATGTTTGATAGTGTTTCGCGTTGGGTCAATTTCTTTTTAGAAAAAAAAATGATTCGCAGGTGTAAGTTAAACCAAAATTGCTAACAACTTGAACTGAGAGTCTGGTTTGCACTGCTATCAACATTCAACTGTGCGTATCTAGGGATGGTTACTGCGTCAATGAGGTCACTTAAACTGAAACATGGAACTTGTTACATTAGATGTTCCAAGATACGCGCATTATAAGTTCGCAGAATATCATATAATTATTCTGCGAACTCGTAACTGTAAACTCATCAATAAAACAGACGATATCTGTCCTATATTCGCAAGAATATTATTTTCAAATCACAGCTAATTTTTTCTCATAATTTCGACAGTTAATTTTTGAATATATGGATGCTCAAATAGTGTATTTTTTTAATACATTGATTATCACTTCTTTGGCCATTATAAAATAAATATATTTTCTGAAAGTGTGATACATCGCACGGGCCGAAAAAATTTTCAAGGCGTGCCCCCGGGTTGGCCACCTCTGCTTTAGACTAAGATTTTTAGAGCCACGCAATTCATATTCCAAACAAAGGTCTTATATCAAACAAAATTGTTCGCATTTAAACAAAATATATATCAAATGGACTTTTCCGAAGCGCACTTGTAGAGAGGTAACACATTATATTGTACTTTTGTCACTGAATATTATGATGAATTTAGAGTACTTCAAATAAAATGGAATAAGATATATTTCCAACAAATAGTTAATCCAATTTTAAAAAAAGTTGTTTTTTAAGACTATGCATTTTGAATTGAGCTCCTTTGTTACAAACAACGGATAAAAATCAGCGTTAATCAGAGTGCACTATGAGGGGTGTGCTATACCAAAACAGCATTTTGCTGTCACAGATTCCCTTAAAGATGGCATCTATAGATCTTTCGTCCTTCTTTCTACAACTTCAAACTAAATACAGTAATGTAACATGATGGCCAATTGGTAATGTAATGATGGCCAATTGGTTAGCAACCTGGCCTTTGGCTTCGGGTTTGAATCCCGGCGTACCATGGATGTTAGTGGCGGTTCAGAATCCACTTTAAGCCGTAGGTGCCGGTCTCATATGACCGTAGAGTATCACAGAGCCCAATCAAACTTCTTTCCACCCACATCATTCCCAAACTGCATTGGGGCAACTCAGCTCTAGGCACAGTGATGTGGTGTGGTGTAGTAGATCCCCGTTAAAATGTAGGTCCCGGTCTAATTAGCCTAAAGTGTGCACAAAATGACCGTAGAGCGACGAACCAAACCTTCAACGAACAAAGTATTTTCCAAGCTGCGGATTTACCATAACCATTCCTAGCATAGATCGTCAAAAAAAAATCCGTTTCAGTCTTATTCCTCAAAATCTTTTTTTAATTGCGTTGAGACTGAGTCGTATTGGCCATGTCAATGTGAGCAGCCCAAAGTGAGCTGACAGAAGAACGCTGTTACTCATTTAGTGTAGCTTGAAGATATGCTACGGACGCGAGTAACACTAACCCCACAACGCTCTACGATCCTATGAGACCGGGAGCCACGGTTTAAAGGGGATTACGTGCACCTAGAAACAAAATAATAAAAACAGTCTTACGTAGAATCAAGACGTGGTACATACTCAATGCAGGCAATCGATTATTTTCATCACTCGTTAGTGGGATGCTTGTGGCATACGGTAACCCAAAATGCACTGATGTTCCGAAAAAAGTACGGTAAATTTAATTCTCCCATATCAAATTGTAACAACAAAATAAATACTAAACACCATAGGGCGGTTTTTTATAATTTACAAAGTTCCTGGTTTGTCGTTCTACGGTCATCTTGTGCACACGAGGGCTAAACAGACCGGGATCTATAGTTTAAAGAGGATTCTGAACCACTCATAAACATTCATGCCTCCGCCAGGATTCGAACCTGAATTATGTGGTACCAAAGGCCAGAGCTTTAGCTACTCTGCCACAAAGTTCCTAGACGAACTGGTTCAGTTTTTATGTGCGCCATTCTTCCAGCCGCTGGGTTGTAGATTCAGCCCTGACCTGCTCTTTTAGTCATTATTTCTAGCATCATTTACCCTATTCCCTTACGGACTTTCTTTTCTTCCTTAACTTCAATTTTAATTAATAACATATATATATCACTTAACTTTTATTTTATATTGTTTCACTTTTATTTCTCTTAACTTTTAACTATTTGCTTAATTTTTTATTATCTGAGTTAACTTATGGGGACATTATTCTTAATTGCTGATTTTCTGTTTCTTTGTAAGCCATATTTTCTTTATTGCACCATCATGTTCTTAATAGAAAGTAGGAGTTTAAGGACCCTCTAGGGTCAAGGTACTCCGAAAACCCGTAAAGAGTTCGAGTACCAACAAATTGCTTTCTATGTCTAACTAGAAACAGAAAAAATTAAAGAAAATATAATTAAAAAATTGAAGCATTTCATGAATTGAAATTAAAAACGGAAGAAGAAAAAATAATAATACATAAAAAAAACTGAAATCTGCTCACCAAATATCAACTAATATTGTGTGAACATGATAAGTTAAAATTTATCATTCGAGAACGGACGGATAAACTCTGGAATATAACAATGTTTAATAATTCAAGAGATATATGAAGCAATTGATTGGAATACTACAAGAATGGCCAAATTCAATAGCCACATAAATATAGAAATGTTAAATAGATCAAGAACTTCATGAAGAATGAATTGTTCAAGAATCTCTAAAAGAATATACAAAAATACGATAAATGTCGTCGTAAATGAAGAATGAAGTATTCCAAATTCTACAAGAAACGTTATCATATAACAATACCCAAAAGGATACATCAAAGTTTAAAAATTCTAATCGTCAATGAAGAATGAAGTATTCCAAATACAATAAGAAGCCCTATACAGCTCAATAGGCACGGGAAAATGCCAAAAGTGATAAATATGAAACTCCAAAAAGAAGGAATTGATCCTCGCACTACGAGTACTTATAGCCATTGGAAAAACAAATGTTTAAAATCCCAACCCAAAACATGAAAAATGTTTCAAAACTATACTACAAAAACTTCAAACAAAAGCCATATTCTCTAGAAAATCCCTGAAGATTAACGTTAATCATGAAGCATTTCAAGAGTTAAGGGCCCAAAGTAGCATTTTCGGCCAAAATTTGAAAGGGAGTTTTATTTGATTGGCCCTCATTTTCGGATAGCGTCATGGACCCCTAACCAGCACAACATCATGTTCACCCATGATAAAAAAAAGTCAAAAAATTTCATGAATTGAAATTAAAAACGAAAGCACAAAAAAAAAGAAAAAAAAATGTATCGGCTATTAAGACATCCTTTGTTTTAAAGACATAAAAAAAAAAGATACTTTTTAATTCCTTATTCGCTTGGCGAAAAGGATATAAATTTCCACCAACACGGATTTGATATATCCTTTACATATGTACCCGCGCACACGTGCAACTCCTCACTGCTCCACCGTTTCGTAACATGGCGATCGGGTGTCCATCTGAGGTGCTAAACGGTGCCATTTGGCGTCACCGGACACCTGCAAAAATTACCGAGTGGCACGGGGGGCGTAGCTGCAATAAAAAGCAGCTGCGGTCATTATACAGTTTCAGACCTGGAGTAGGGCTCTGCTGCGGCCCATTTTGGTGGACACTATGGCGAACGTGTGGTTGTTGCGGGTGCAGTGCATGGTTTTGATAATACTGGGTATCTTTGCGACGGATACGGGGGATCCCTACCAGAATCAGTAAGTGCGCTTTGAATCTTAAAATGCTGTTCATTTTATGTAAATTATAACTTTGACATTAAAACAAAAATAGCTTATTGGTATTCTGTGGTTGGTGTAATTGTTTACTTATAATCTACAATTCTGTATAAAAGGTAGGCGGATTTTTCGCACCAAAAATAAAAGTTCTCGGATAATCCGCAGAGCCGTATAATTCGTGCCTGTTTTTTGACCAACTATATAACAAATTTTATACGCATGGCGTAAACTAATTAGATTTTAGAGTTTTAAACAGCGTTTTTTTGTCCCAGTCATAGGGTACTGAATGATCGAGTGGCTAGAGCTTTGGCGCTCTGTACCACAGGTTTCGGGTTCGAGTCCCGTCGGTTTCATGGATGCTTATAGTGGTTCGGATTCCACTTTAAATCGTAGGTACCGGTCTAACAGGATCGTAGAGCGTTGCGGAGGTAGTGTTATTCCGCATTTGTAGCTTATCTAAAAGCTACACGTACCTCCTGGGTAGTGCTAAGTGAGTGACTTCTGTGCAGCGCTTGCCTTAAGGCATCCAAGACAATTGTCTAAGATGTTAATTGATAAGACAATGTCTAAGATGTCCAATTGTCAAGACAATTGTTTGTCAGCAGCATTTCAATAAAAAAAATGCCCCAGTTACATGAAAAAAAAATGTTAAACTTTAAATGAATGGAAACTGGAAAGAAGATATGAATTACAAAATACTGATAAAATAAAAGAGACAGCATATTGAATTTTTATATTTATTATTCATTCTTTAGAACTGGAGTGGCCAACCCACTTCCCGCTTTGAACATTTTTCGGGCCCGTGAGATTTATCTTACTTTTGTAAAATATAGTAATTTTATAATAGTCAAAGTAGTGAAAACCAATGCATTAAACAAATTACTTTGTGTTTCCATACATATATTAAAAAATGAACTGTCGAAATGATGATAAGAAATTAACTTTGATTTTAAAATAATATTCTTGCGAATATACTTCGGATTGCCTATTTTATTTATGAGTTCACAGAATTGTTAAATTATAGTCTGCGAACTCATGATACCGATTTGCAAACGCTACCTGAAAGACTGAGAAACAAATATCGCACTAGTCAAATGAATATTTTTTAATGATTTCATTTTTTTTATTTCGTTTGTATTCATATATTACTCTTTTAGTGTTCTATATTTCTTCATAATGTGCGTTTATTATCATTATTATATTATCTATGTTAAAAAGAAAATTAGTAACTCATTATGTTCCAATGTTTCACTCCAAAAAGATGTCTATTTTGGGTCTGAATCTAATACGGGTATATATAATTTTATATGCGGCCCGCGGAGTTAGCATGCATTTCCAAAGTGGCCCGCAAGATCATTTGGGTTGGCCTAGAATTTGGGTTGCTATAGAATCTTATTATAAAAATCTTGATTATTGCTGTTAATTATTAATTTGCCGTCCTGTAAAACGTTTTTAATCTTTATTTGTAGCCTCATTCAAGGTCTTTATTTTATCCATTATCACATATCAATGTACGATGCGAGCAGCAGTTTTGTAAGAGTTCTGCTCCTTCCAATCGTCCATAACTATTTTATTTCTTTATTAGAAGCTTCTTTTATCCTCGCATGAAATACTGTCAATTTATTTTTGCAAAAAGTCTATCGAGGTGACGATTTAATAACATTAATTTTCCTGAAACTTCCAAAAATCTAATCAGAAATTGTACGTAGCGGCCTAGTATCTTTTTAACGTATATCAGTGTATTAAAGGCAGAAAATTATGATATTGTAATAGCTTATGGGATTCGACCGAAACATTTTTTTTGTTGAATATCGGTTGGCTTCGTGTTCCACTGATATATTTTTTTTTTGTTCTAATGCAGTGGCAAACATTTAGACAGTTGTCTTTGATGCCTTAAGGCAAGCGCTGCACAGACGTTACTCACTTAGCACTACCCAGAAGGTGCGTGTAGCTTGAAGATAAGTAACGGACCCGGAGTAATACTACTCCCGCAACGATCTATGATCATTTTAGACCAAAGTGGATTCACAACCACTACAAACATCCATGGCACCACCGGGGCTCGAACCCGAAACACGTGGTACCGAGCGCCAGAGCACTAGCCACTCGACCATTCAGACCATCCACTGACGTATGCCACGAAGAACTCTCAACTTTCTGACAAGTGATGAAGAGAGGGCATTGCTTTCCAGGAAGGCTTTTAAGGGTAGCTGCCCTGAATTTGTGGGTCACATGTGAGAAAACCTGGTAAACACCTACTATGCAGCATGGCTATCGGTGCGATAGTCACCCTCCATTACAACTTATCTCAATCCTTATCGAGCTTTTGTTTCTGAAAGAAGTAACTGCAATTTCATTACAATTAATTTCGAATTTGGGCGTGAATGGCCGAGTGGCTAGCGCTCTGGCGCTCGGTGTCACATGTTTCGGGTTCGACTCCCGGCGGTGCTATGGATGTTTGTGAGTGGTTCGTAATCCACTTTAAACCGTAGGTCCCAGTCTAACAGGATCGTAGAGCGTTGCACGGGCATTGTTATCCCGCGTCCGTAGCTTATCTTCAAGATACACGTACCTACTGGGTAGTGCTAAGTGAGTGACGTCGGTGTAGCGCTTGCCTAAGACGTCTGTCTAAGTGTTTGGCAGCTGCATTAGAACAGAAAAAAAAAATTCGGATCTCAGAGCTTCAACACGCTAGCTGAGCATGTTACATGAAAAGAAATTGATTTTATGAGATTGTTTGAAAATTTAATGTATATTTTTAAAGTTTATTTATTTTAATTGTTTTCAAATACCTTAAATGCTATTTGTAAATTTATTATTTTCACCTTTTCTATATCTGGAAAAATGGGCTTACAGTAACTTTGAGATCAACTTAGTAACTTTTAAATTAAAAGAAGTCAGTTAGAAACAAGCAATTGCTTTTAAAACATTCTGTATTCATTCAGTTGTTGTTGTTATTATTATCGTATCCCTCATGGAAGGAGGAATGGTTTGGTTTGTCACTACGGTCATTTTATGCCCACTTTAGACTAAATAGACTAGGATCTACAGTTTAAAGTGGATTCCGAACCACTCCCAAACCGCCTGAATTCGGACCTGAAGCCTGTGGTATCATAGCGCTAGCCAATTGGCTATCAGGCTGTGTGTTTACGTATGTAATGAATGCAATAAATCTGAAGTTAAAAATGTATCTCCATTGTATTCGAGGAATAGAGAGAATGCCCCAAGTTTCCTCTTTCTTCATTGAACACCTCTGTGAATGTTCACATTCAAACAGGAACAATATTGATCCACATGAAGTAGTGATCTCTGTTGCAGCCATCACGCTTTGCGGACTAATAAACAAATTATAAGAGTGTCAATTCGTACAATGAGAAAAATATCCTTTAAAGCAAGGGTGGCCAATCCAAATGATCCTGCTGGCCATTTTGGAAATGCATCCTAACTCCGCGGGCCGCCTATAAAATGACAGATCCCCATATTAGATTAAGACCAGTTGTAGACATTTTTTTGGAGTGAAAAGTTGACACATAATGTGTTATTGCTTTTGTGTTTACTATTATTCTTACATGCGAACACAGATAATAGAATAATGTCGATATTAAACGCACATTGTGAAGAAATATAGAACACTAAAAATTAAATATAAAATATATATAACTATATACGAAATAAGGGGCCTGAATGGCCGAGTGGCCAGCTCTCTGGCACTCGGTACTACAGGTTTCGGGTTCGAGTCCCGGCGGTGCTATGGATGTTTGCAGTGGTTCGGAATCCACTTTAAACCGTAAGTCCCGGTCTAATAGGATCGTAGAGCGTTGCGGGGCCATTGTTACTCCGCGTCCGTGGCTTATCTTCAAGTTACACGCGCCCCCTGGGTAATGCAAAGTGAGTAACGTCTGTGCAGTGCTTTCCTTAAGGCATCCAAGACCAAGCTGTCTAAGTGTTTGCCAGCTGCATTAGAAAGAAAAAAAATATATACGAAATAAAAAAAAGTGAAATCATTAAAAGATATTTATTATACTAGTGCGATATTTGTTTCTCCATTCTTTCATTTGGCCAAGTGGCTATCTTTCGGTACCAGAGGTTTCAGGTTCGAATCCTGGCGGTGGCATGGCATGTTTGTGAGCGGTTCGGAATCTACTTGAAAGTGTAGATCCCGGTCTGTTTAGCCCTCGTGCGCACATGATGACAGTAGAGCCACAAACCAAACCAAACTACTCTTTCGTTTAGCTGTTGCAAATCGATGCGCGTGCATCATCAGTTCGCAGAATATAATTTAATTATTCTGCGAACTCATAATTTATTTGTTCCAATGCAACTGGCAAACACTTAGACAGATGTCTTTGAAGGCACTTAAAGGTTAAGGCAAGTGTTGCATCGACGTTACTCACTTAGCACTACCCAAGGGTTGCGTGTAGCCTGAAGATTGCATGTAGCTCCTCCCATACATATTCCTAAGTAATGAAACCATACATTAAGGTTCCTAAAAATGATTACAGAGTTTAACCTACAATGCGCTAAAGCTGCTATATAAGGCTTAGACAGGTTGCTAAATCAAGCTCCATCATTTTTTTTTCTAATGTAGATGGCAAACACTTAGACAATTGTCTTTGATGCCTTAAGGCAAACGGTGCACAGACGTTACTCACTTAACAGGATGCACTAACTTTAGAACTTCGGATGTTACTCACTTAGCACTACCCAGGTGGTGCATGTAGTTTGAAGATAAGCTACCGATGCGAAGTAACAATACCCCTGTAATGCTTTACAATCATGTTAGGGGAGGGGATTAAAGGGGATTCCGAACCACTACAAATATTCTTGGCACCGTCGGGACTCTAATCTAAAATCTGAGCGCTAGCCACTCGGCCATCAGGCCCTCTTTTTTCAAGGAGTCATGTTGACTCCTAGAAAAAAGACATTATTTTTTTATTTATAAATGGAATATTGACTTTAATTTTATCGATATATTTTATTGCAAAGTTAACGACATAAGTATTTTAATATTTTCTCTTTTATACAACGTGAATGTAATTAGATTTCTCCAAAATATTTTATGAAAGCAAACTTACACTTTCCTTCACGTAAATGTAATAAAGTAATCATTGATCATGCAGAATAACAATTTGTTATGATTCGGTATCTCTCAAATGAAAAATTTAAAAGGACAAAAAAAAAAAAAAAAGAAAGAAAGAAAGAAATCGGCTAAAAAAATTTATTAACCTGCATTAAAAGGAAAAAAAATATATTTGTAGTAACTGCAGACAAAAATTTAATAATTATATTTTAAAAATAGTTATTAATTGTCCGTTTAATAAAACAATGAAAAAATATTTTTCAAGAATATTGAACTTTAAATTAAAAATAAATTATTTAAACAGAATGCTCCATAAATTGTAATTGTGAAAAAAAGTGACAATTTTACTATAAGCTATGATAGCTTAACATAAAAATATTTTTGGTAAAATATACTTTTCATCCTTATAATTTTCATGTTCTAAGACTTACATATTTACATATAGCGAAACATAAATTATCTATTTCTGAACAATGGAAAGAAGTGTTTAAAATGACAGAAAGGTTTAAATCTCGTCTTCATGTCATTTTAGAACTATATAAACAATGAAACCGTACATTAAATTTACAAAAGTTGCAGAGTTTACAAACAGTAAAATTACAGAGTTTAACTTATAACGCGTGACATATGCTATATAAGTAAGAGCAATTATTTTTTTCAAAAACTCTTTATTTATTCTTCCAAATTTATTTCATCGCCTTCAAAGTAATCCCCTCCGGACACTATGTATATCTTCAATCGACTCCACAAACGATGTCCCCTTTTGAAATTAGGTATATCATCATTTAATCATCAGATTAAACCAAAATCTTTAATTTATTGATCAAAATGCAGCAAAGTGTTTAGCAGTCTCAAATTTAAAAAAGAAGATGATTATGTCTAGACAAAATACTACTGTGTCCAAAAAGTAAGAACAATTAACAATTTAAAATTTCCGGATCGTATGGAATTTCAATTTTCTCTGTTTTTATGGAATTCAAATTCTCTCTGTTTTCTTTTTTGTTTAATTTTTTTTTATTTATTTATTAATTTTTTAAACGAAAATTTTATTCATTTTTTTTATTTTTATTTATTTATTTTTTGGAATAAAAATTTTGTATTATTTGTTTTCCATATTATTATTTTTTCCAATATGCATTTTTATGTATCTTGTTAACTTTTATTTCTTTATTTGCTTAAAGCGTCAATTGTATAATTACATTAAGCCGATTTAAGTTTAGAAATAATTAAATATTATTACTATTACTGTATATAATAATAATTAAAACGGTGTATGAGGTATATAAAAATTGTAAGGTATTTCAGCATGTTTTTCCGGCATCTCAATAAATAAAATATTTTTTTTGATGATATTTAAATAATTATCTTGCTTTTAAATACTCTGATAAAAAAATTTCTTGAAATACAAAATTTTATTTTCTCTCTTTTTAGACCTCGCATATCTGTGCAAAACGGAGAACTGGTGATCCAAAGTGCCCTTGATAAAAGCATTGGTATATTAACCACAGGTCAAAGTAGTAGATTTCTGCTCAATGGTAACAACTTTCAGGGTAGCACCTCTCAGAGTGTAAGTTTTCCCAGCACCTCAACAATTAAAATTTTTAGCATGATTTTTTAATATTATAAACTGTATTTATTGTTTTACATTTTGAAAACTACCATATACTACTATGCCCAAAAAGTAACACCAATTTATATATTTTTCAAAAACTCTTTATTGATTCTTCCAAATTTATTTCATGGCCTTCAAAGTAATCCCCTCCGGACACAATGCACTTATGCCAACTTTTTTTCCTATCCTCAGTGCATGCTAAAAAGTCATCGGCCGGGATGGCCTTCAAAGCTCGCCGATTCACATTAAATCTCTTCAATCGACTCAAAACGGTGTCCTCGGAGTGGTCTTTTGAGTTTAGGGAATATCCAGAAGTCGCACGGTGTGAATACGGTGGTTGTGGAACGACATAAGTTTCATTTTTGGCGAAAAAGTTACGAAGAATAAATGCAGTGTGAGTTGGCGCATTATCGTGATGCAAAAAACAAGAGTTGTCTTTCCATAGATGCGGCCCCTTTTGCGAATAGCTTCACGCAAACGACGCATAACACTCAAATAATATTCCTTGTTGACAGTTTGGCCCGGCGGAAGGAATTCATAATGCACCACATCAAGGTAATCGAAGAAAACAGTCAACATGACCTTGCTTTTTGAATTACATTGGCTTGCTCTTTTCGTCTTGCTTCACGATATTCGCTCGATTAATCGGTTGTTTCCGGGTCGTAAGCAAAGATCCAAGTCTCATCTCCAGTTACAATGCATTTCAACCATTCCTTATAGTTAGAAAGCATTGTTACACACACTTCAACGCGACGATGTGTTTCCAAAAAATTTAGTGTTTTCGGTACCAGTCGAGATTTGATGCATTTGAGGCCCAAAATGGAATGGACCGATCGTTTTGAAATTTCAACATCGTCAGCAAGGTCTCTAATTAAAAATCGACAGTTTGCAAGCACCCAATCTTTAATTTTTTGGACGTGAGCTTCGCCGGTTGAGGTGGAGGGTCGACCAGAGGGCTCTTTGTCTTCAACGCGTTCTCTGCCTTCTTTGAACTGTTTATACCACTTCTGAACATTTCTTTCCGATATAGGAATGCTCATCGAATGCCTTCTGCAGCATTCTATACGTTTCCGCCCACGAATATTCATTCCGCAAACATAATTTAATGCAAGTTCTTTGATTAATTAATTGAAAATAAATTTGGAAATTAAATAAATTTGTCCAAATAAATTTGGAATTTTAGTTTTTGAAAAAAAAAAGAATTGGTTTTACATTTTGAGCACAGTAGTAAACTCTACGAAGTTTGCAGAATGAGATTGATATCACATTAATTTCATCTTAACTTCACTTTCCAGACAATTTTAAATTTTTATCTTTCCCAGGGAACTTTTAGTTCTTTAAAACACAATTTGGAGATGTAATTTCATTTTTCGAAACTGTATCTCTAACATTTATATGAGCCATACCATATTTGTAATTTACACTTTAACGTAGTGTTTAGGAAGTTTAGTTTTATATGAAGTTATATAAGCATTATAGATATTCAAGTATTATGTGTATTAAAAATATAAATTTAAGAGTAGATTTTGAGCTGCAGTTTTTTGAAGCTTGAGCTGTTTTTTTTTTCTCCATAAAATAATTACAGTTAGATATTTAGTAAAATAGAAAATTTTATATTTTAACCGTAATGCATTATATGCGAAAATATATTGATGGAAAATTTAATTTTTGGAAATATTTCTAGGGACAACGAGTAGCGATTGGCGTGGTGAGTATTTTTTAATTTTTTATATTGGATTATTTTTTTTATTTCAAATTAAAAATTCAAGGTAGTCTTAAAATGTACACATTTTAATTTATAACAAATTCTAACTTAAGATGACAAAAAAAAATTTTTTTATGAGGATTTTTTTTTTATTTAATAGTATTACTCACATATGAGGTGTTTTCAGAACAAGTAATATAAAAAAAAAATTTAAGTCAATTCTTACTTTTTTCACACTATATTGCAGAAAAGACCTTTATAAGTAAAGTTGAAATTTTCCTCTTACATCTGGCGCCATCTATTATTAGATACATGCAACTTAAATCTAAAAAAAACTAAAATTAAGTAATTAAATTTAATGACTGAATTAATATTTGAAAAAACTGTATTAACCTGAAGTGTCATCCACTACAAGTTCAAAAAAAATGTATTTGAACTTGAGTGGATGAATAAAAAGTATTTTATGAACGATTGAAAATTTGAGCAAGATATATATAGGGAGAGTGTGAGCTAATAGAGGGAATTGAAAAAAGACAAATTTATAGCTTTCATTCTTCATTTCATGGAACTGGATTGAAGTCTAACTGTACTTATTTAAAATGAATTCCTCTAATAGTTAGCTTTGAGACCATGAAATGATATTTTATGAATATTTAAAAAAGTAGTATTTTTAGAAGCAAATTATATTACTTAGAGCTCTATAGGAGACATGATGAACTGTAGTAGGACACAGTAGTATGTTCAATTTTTAAATAATACTTTTTGTTCCAAAAAGAATATATTTACTTTAAATCTTGAGGTTAAATTATTTATTAAACTTTTTTTTCGTGTAAAAATGACCTGAATTTCAATATTTTGGTAATATTTACCTTTTTACTGATTAAAATAAATTAATTTTTTAAGTCAGATTGTTCAAAATTATAATGTGTTATATAAGGTGCAATTAAAAATGAACCACTATATTTTTTATTCTAAAATATTTAATACATAAACAAGTTTTAAAAAAAAAGATTAAAAAATTCTTTAAAAACTATATTTTGTAGCAGTAAATGTATATGTATTTTTTAAGTGAATAACAATTAATATAAAAAAAAAATTTTAAGTCAATTCCTTCTTTTTTTTCACTCTATTGCAGAAAGTCCTTTATAAATAATTTTCATTCATTTTTTTAAGTTTATCTGGCGTTATCTATTGGTAGATAGATGCAACTTAAATCTAAAAATTGATTAATTAAATTTAATTACTGAATTAATATTTGAAAAAATTGTATTCACATCCAGTGTCATCCCCTACAAGTTCAAAATAATGTATCTGAACTTGAGTGGATGAATAAAAATATATATAGGGAGAATGTGAGCTAATAGAAGGAATTGAAAAATAGAAAATTTTGACAAAGATTTGATTAATTGTATTTTTCAAGTTAGTTTTTATCTTATTTTTTTATTTTTGAAACTAATTTTTATTAAAGATATCAGTAATCTCAATTTTTATGTTAAAAGATTTACAATTAACAAGCGTTTATCAAACATAAAAAAGCATTTTTTAATAAAATAAAAAATACTAGATATTGAATATCAAATTTGTCTTATTTGTTTCTATAACTATAATCAATATAAACATGTTTCAACACGCTCAATTTTAACAACTTTAGTAGCTTTACTTTTTAGAATATTTATTTAATTTGTTCAGGCAAATTGAGTAACTTTATTTAATAATTAATTAATTAATTAACTTTATTTTATAATTAATTAATTAATTGAGCAACTTTATTTAATAATTAATTAATTAATTGTGTAACTTTATTTTATAATTAATTAATTAATTGAGCAACTTTATTTAATAATTAATTAATTAATTG
>BPLQ01013528.1:702480-731420 GCA_021605075.1 Caerostris darwini
TAATTAATTAATTGAGCAACTTTATTTAATAATTAATTAATTAATTGAATTTTATTTAATAATTTTTGTTACAGGCCTACTTAGTTCCCATGGTTCAGGCTCACGAAACTAAGATAAATCGATTGATAGAGAGAATTGATCAACTTGAAGAAAATATCACATCTATAGCAAATAAGGTAAATTTTGATATATTTGTTAGAATTCTATTAACTCCATTTTCACACCCTATTTATTAGGATTCTATTAATTAGGAATTCATTTCATTTTTCGAATTATTTTAATTTTACGATAAATCCAAGGAAATATGTTTTTAATAAATGCCGACCTGTTGGCTGCAAAATAAGTTAAATTGCTGGGTCTAGTCTTAAAAGTTAGCTAAGCCTTATGTATACTTCTGTAAATTACAATTAAAAGACAGTGCATAAGATCAATCTAAATGCTTACTGGCATTTACTGTCGTTAAGTTACATAAATATCAATCAATGAAATCCACGGATTCAAATCTGTCAAAATAGGGTTATGATCGTGGTTTAAGCTATCGTGGTTAGTCAATAATCTAACAATATAACAAGCAGGGCCGGATTTTCCTATAGGCTAACTAGGCTTCAGCCTAGGGCCTCAAGATCAAGAGGGGCCTGCTTTCAAATTGTTAGCAAAATTAGAATTGCACTTCTTAAAATAGTAAACACTCGATAACAACTTATAGAAGAATTCTGTGTAAAAAAGTTTAGAAAGAAATTCTTCTGATCTACCATTTCGTTTTAAATGTATACTTGGGTTGAATCAGTTCTTAAATAAAATAACTATTTACATACAATTTAATATGATATAAAATTTGATATTTTCTTTTTTGTGATCTGGATTTTGTCTGAATAAAGTACCATTTTTGATTTAGTTTAAAACTTAAAATTCATAATAATTCATACTGAAACTTTAAATACGAACTATTATGAAATAAATTTATCTGAATTGAATTTGCTTGAATCTTCAATGCATTGAATATATTTCATTTCATTTGATAGAAAATGGGATCATTTTTATTGCCTATTTTATTTTCGCAGTCAAAGATTTTTATTTTTTGAATTTTGTTTCTTTGTCAATGTTGTGTGTGATGTTTGATGAGTTATTGCTACAAGTACTCTATAGGGTGCTGAAAATAAATGTCCAAATAAGTGTTCTTGACTTTTTTTTGCTTATTATCCATGCCACATTTTTTTATAAAGATTAGTACCCATCACAACATGTTTCATTTAATATATTGATATATATATCACAGTAATGATGCATTTTATTATCTCTCACGTAATTTACAAACTTAAAAATGGGAGGTGAAAGGGCCTCATAAGTGGAATAGCTTAGGGCCTCTTTTCATCTAAATCCGGCCTTGATAACAAGGCAATATCCATTATTGGGGCTATATAATATACTACATGCAGATAAAGCCCAAGATTTGTTCTCAAAAAGAATTTCCCTATTTTAATATTTATTTTCATTTTAATTATATTTCTGAGCAATTATCGAATATTTTTGGATCAAAGTGTCAGTTTTTTCACTTCCTGGGATCCTGCAATGTGCTGATATTAATTGTACGAAGTTATATCAGATAAAAGCTATATATAACTTGAAGAAATTTGTTTCTGGGAAGCTCTTCGCATCCAATGAAGAAGTTGAGAGTGCCGTAGATGAATTTTTTCACAACCTTCCAGACTCTCACTTCCGGGAAGGAATGCTGATGTTGGAGAAACGATGGATCAAGTGTGTTGAAATCAAGTGAGATTGTGTAGATAAATAAAATCATTTTTTAACTGAAAGTCGCAGTCTTTCATTGTCAGGCCAAGAACTTTCCATCTCATCCTCGTATCTGACGGAAAAAGAAAATCAGTAAGCTCCAAAGAAAAATGGAATACATCTATTTTTGAAAATAACATTAAGCGGCCATACCATGCTGAATATACCGGTTCTCGTTAGATCACCAAAGTCAAGCATCATTGGGCGCGGTCAGTACTTGGGTGGGTGACCACCTGGGAACACCGCGTGCCGTTGGCATTCACACATTTGGGATCTGAATGGCCGAGTGTCTAGTGCTCTGGCTCGGGTTCCAATCCCGGCGGTGCTATGGATGTTTGTAGTGGTTCGGAATCCACTTTAAGCTGTAGGTCCCGGTCTCCTATGACTGTAAGAGCGTCACGGAGCAAAAGTCAGGCTTCTACCTTCGGGGTGCTTCGGGTGATTACAACAGAAGCTGCTTCCTTCCCCTTCACTCATGAGTACGTATGGGCTCGTGGGCGTGGCCAGCCAAGTGGGATAAGAAACAACAACAACAAACAACAACATTAAGCGCACCGCATCTTGTGCTGAATTCAGCCTTGTTGACTTGCGTATGCATTTCTTTTCAGTGAAATAAAACACAATTGATACAAATTACATTCATATTTATTCAACAGGTTGATCGTTTTATTGGCACTGGACAAGGGGCAATCTCTAATAGAGCATTCAGAAGAGTTAGTGCAAAGGTATGTATTGTAATTTATTTATTTATTTATTAAATGTGGTAACTTATCCCTTAGAGAGGTATTTATTTATTTTAATAATATTTTTTGAAATGTTTAATGTTATTATCCTACTTACAAATAAGCAACAAATATTAAAAAACAATATTAATAAATATAAGTATAATAAATTCGAATAAATATAAATATTATTAATAAATATAAATATTATTAATAAATATAAATATAATATAATAATAAAATATAATAAATTCGTCTATTAGAAACGTTGAAAACACAGATTTGAAATTATTTTGTAATATTTATGTTATTGAAATTCTCCAGTTGATAAAAAAATTCTAGATAACTATGTTAATTTATGTTTTGAAAATTTTAGTACGACGTATTAAGCAAATTAAAAATTAAACTATATAAATTTACTCTGTCATAAGTATAACCAATTTTCATGTGAAATTTTAAAAAAGAAAAAAATTTTTAAAGTAAGGTCTGAAATTCTCCTTTTACTCCAAGGATTATTCAAATTATTAGCATTAACGTGCAGAAAAAGTAAAATTCCATGTATTTTATTGCTTGAAAACATTGATCAGTTTTAAAGTTGCAAAAAAAGGAATATCAAGCTCTTTTGTTACTGTTTGAGGTCGCAAATTTGCTTGTGAAGATATTTGAAAATGCAAATTTAATGAATGAAAAGCGAATGTAGTTTTTCGAAAACATTTTTAAAAACAGGGGGCAGTAAACAAGTCTAAATATGTTTCTTATAGGACCACTTTTTCTAAAAATTCCCAAGTGAAACCTATTGTCTCTTACGTGAAAATTGATAATAAAAAATTGTTTTTATCTAGTAAACTCCTATAAAAGCTCTTTTATTTGCATTTTGAATAAGTATTACGAATGTAAAAAAAAGCAAGAACCAATAAATTGATATTCAATTAAAGCTGATGGCTGGCGATGGTTTTGGTTAATGACGATAATCTAGGAACAGATTACCGTCGTTAACCAAAGCATCACCTGATAATTAATTCAGTTGTTCCACGAATTTATGAAAAAAATACTATATTTAATGGGGGAAAATAATGATTAATAATTTCTTATCTGAATTCCCCTCATTTCTTAAAATATTCTCAGGGTAAAGTCTCTTTCTAAGGTAACTCAATTTTTCAAATAAGTTCTTAAATATTTCAAAAAATTTGTTTGCTTGTTTCTAAATAATTTTTTAAAAGTAAATAAATTAAAACAACTTTTTTATGGATTATTATTTTTTTTTACATTCATAAAATATAATTTTAATGCGATGCTATATAGTTTTGTTTTGTTTTTACATGCCTTGTTATTTTTCTAGGTTCAACAACTTGGGAATAAAGTAAACACTCTCACAGAGGTACAGTAAAAATTCAGTTTTCACTCTTTAAAATTAAAAACTGTAAATTAAGTTTAAAAAATCTTGCTGTTAAAATGTATATAAAGTGAATATAAAAAAATGAATTATTATACTACTAGCCATTAAAATTGTTACGCCAAGAAGGAGACATGCTACAGACGTGAAAATTAAACAACAGGAAGAAGGTGCTGTGATATGCAAATGGTTTGCTTTTCAGCACATTCAGACAAAGTAGGCGCCGATAGCGACATCTGCAATGTGCTTAAATGAGGAAATTGTTCATCCGGTTTCTCATACACAAAGTACATTTCAACGTTGTTGCTTGGTGAAATGTTGTTGTGATGCCTCGTGTAAGAAGCAGAAATGTCTACCAGCACGTTTCTGACTTTGATAAAGCGTACCGGGAATGCAGTTTATCGTATCGCAGGATAGGAATCGATGGGTTCTGGACGGTAATGCGGAACACAGTGCTGGATCTCAACGGCCCCCTATCACTAACAGCCGAGAAGGTAGGCATGTTACCCACATAGCCGTAATGGATCGTGCAGCCACGTCACGGGCCCTGAGTCAAGAATTGTAGTCTTTTGCAAGACAAGAAGTGTCTGCACGAACAGTTCGACGACGTTTGCAGCAGCATGGACTCTCAGCTTGGAGACCACGGCTGCGGCTACCCTTGACGCTCAGACGATCAGAC
The DNA here is from genome assembly GCA_021605075.1 of Caerostris darwini. Classification (NCBI taxonomy): domain Eukaryota; kingdom Metazoa; phylum Arthropoda; class Arachnida; order Araneae; family Araneidae; genus Caerostris; species Caerostris darwini. The sequence goes on from BPLQ01013528.1 coordinate 707,063, forward strand.
AGGAGCGTCTTCAATAGTAGGGATCAACGACGAGCCTGGGTGCACGAATGGCGAGACGCCATATTTTTAGATGAATCCAGGTTCTGTTTACAGCATCTAGATGGTCGCATCCATCCGCACATTGTCAGCGTGCATTCGTCATCGTCATACTGGCCCATCACTTGTCGTGAGGGTATGGGGTGCTATTGAATACACTGCTCGATCTCCTCTTGTTCGCATTGAAAGCACTTTTAACAATGTACGTTACATTTATGGTTACGACTCGTGGCTCTACCTTTTATTCGAATCCTGCGAAACCCTACGTTTCAGCAGGATAATGCACGACCGCAAATTCCCGGTGTTGTACGGACCTTCCTTGATACGGAAAATGTTCGGCTGTTTCCCTGACCTGCACGTTCACCAGATCTTTCGCCTATAAAAACGTCTGGTCCATGGTTGCCGAGCGACTGGATCGTCATCATTCGCCTGTCACTACGGTTGATGAGCTGTGGCATCGTGTTGAAGCTACATGGGCATCTGTACCTGTTCATGCCCTCCAATATCTGCTTGACTCAATGCCCAGGCGTATAAGTGCTGTTACTATTGCCAGAGTTGGTTGTTCTGGGTACTGATTTCTCAGGATCTATGCACCAAATTTCTTGTAAATTAAATCACTTGTTATTTTTAGTATGATATATTTGTCCAATAAGTATCATTTTGTTATCTGCATTTTTTCCTGGTGTAGCAATTTTAATGGCGCCAGTAGTGTAGCAATCCTTACAGATCTCTGATGTTTTCTAATTCCTAAGCACTGATAGACGGGAGATATTACTACGAGTAAAATGAAAACTATTTACTTACAGAAAAATTATTGTTATTTAAATTATGTTAAGTATTACTTAATTATTGAAGAAATTTTTCTTAATAGTCCAAGTATATTATTTGTTTTGTTCCATTAAAAGGCAGAAATTTGTTTTTTTGATTAACCATGAATAGTTGCTTATAAGTACTTTTAAATTTTTTTATAGCTTCTAACGCAGAATGAATGTAATAGTAACCCTTGCAGAAATGGAGGATCCTGTGTTGATACTTACAACGGGTTTATATGTAACTGTCCTCCAACCTGGGAAGTAAGTAATATTTAATTTTTAAAATATAAGAAATTCTTTAAAACTTTTATGTGAAGTAGATTTTTTAACAAACCATTTTAGATGATAATTTTAATATGTGGGGCGTTATGGATGAGTGGCTAGCCCTCGGTACCACAGGTTTCGCGTTCCAGTCCCTGTGATGCCATGGATGTTTGTAGAGGTTGGGAATCCGCTTTAACTGTGGGTCCCGATCTACCATGATCGTCGAGTGATGCGGGGGTATTATTACTCCGCTTCCGTAGCTTATCTTTAGCGATCTTATCCTTAGCGTAGCTTATCTTTAGATGAGAGGGCTATCTGGCGGGTTCATATCGCATTCTTGCTTGGCCAGAGCATCTGCCTTTTCATTTCCCTGCACATCGCAGTGGCCTGGGACACATTGCAGCGCGATCTCTCTGCATATGGAGAGAAAATGGTACCTTCCTGACGCAGGAATTGATCGTTTACTGCACTAAACTTTCCATCCATTGTCATTTTATGGAATACAACATCTGAATCCTGAGTATTAAACATTGGATGAACATCATAAACATAAAAGACGACCAATATTCCGATATTACCCTAATATAAAGACTTTTAAGTCTTAAAGTCTTTAAATAAAATAAATAATACATCCACATTTTCATCTTCAAACAACTCAAAATAGTATGCATCCGAATATCTCGAAATTCTTATAACACCAAATTCCTTTTTTACGATTTTACTTCTATTGTACTTCTATATTCTGCTCGTCAAGTCTTTTAATCTAACTTTAAAGTATGTAAAGATAGATGAAAAAATTTGACGAGCAGAATATAGAAGTAAAATCGTAAAACGGGAATTTAAACTTCTAGCAATATCTATCAAACATAAATGATTGTTCATGAAGAGTGTTTTATAGAAAGAAAGTGAACTAATCAATAACCGTTTTATATCCTAGAATTTGTTGTTGTTTCTTATCCCACTTGGCTGGCCAAGCCCACGAGCCCATATGGACTCATGATTGAAGGGGAAGGAAGCAGCTTCTGTTGTGATGGAGCACCCGTAGGTAGAAGCCTGACTTTTGCTCCGTGACGCTCTTACAGTCTTAGAAGACCGGGACCTACGGCTTAAAGTGGATTCCGCACCACTACAAACATCCATGGCACTGCCGGGATTCGAACCCGAAACCTGTGGCACCGAGTGCCAGAGTGCTAGGCACTCGGCCATTCAGGTCCCAAATTTGCCAACGGCACGCAGTGTTCCCAGGTGGTCACCCACCCAAGTACTGACCGCGCCCAATGATGCTTAACTTCGGTGATCTAACGAGAACCGGTATATTCAGCATGGTACGGCCGTTGGCACTCCTAGAATTTAATCTTCTTATTGAAATCATTCCAGAAATCCTGCACTTTACTACACATTATTATTCTACATTTATTTTGCTAACTATTTCACGCTTATTCTATTAGTTATACATGGTTCTTTAATTATCACCTATTCTTTCTTTCTTTTTATCAAATCAATTTTGTCTCACAAATTTTCTTATTCAATGTACTATTATTTCTTTCTTCTTATATGACTATTCTTTACCTTATTATTACAAACTTCAATGCATCAACAAATGTTCCGTCAGATTTGGATGTCTGCTGTATTGCAATAGATTTAAGTACATGGTGATTAAAGTCCCACTTTCAAAATGATGTAAAAAAAAAGAACCACTCAACACAATGAGTTCAAATTTGAACTGAAGTTACTTGAAGAATGGGAAAATGGTATGTCATAAAAAAAGTTCCACCGATTTTTTCCATCCAATTTGGTATCACTTTGCCGTGGTGGATGGGCCTTCCACTCACAGTGTCACAACTGTTGAATGACTTGGAAGTCATTTTTTTCATCGGAATACCGAAACAATTAAGCCCATTGAACACTACAGTTGGTTTAATGTGCAACTCATGCAAAATGCGTTGTCATTTCAATTCAAAATATTCAATGGCAGCCCAATTCACTTTCTTTATGCCGCTTACAGGAAATATCGGGAAATGGTATGGCATAAAAAAAGTTTCAAAACTTTTTTTATGCCATACCATTTCCCGATATTTCAAGTATCTTCACTTCAAATTTGAACTCATTGTGACGAGTGGGTCTTACTTTACAACATTTTGAAAGTGGGACTTTAATTATAATCACCATGTACAATTTCTATATTATTTAATTCATAGGAAATTGATCAATCGATGTACTTCTCATTGATACTTATGTAAATAGGGGGAAATGCCACTGAATGAATTAAAATAATCTTTTTCAAAATAATTTTTAAAAATAAAATATATTTGGAATTTTAAATATTTTTTTTATTGATTTCTATAGATAACTTAAAAAAAATTAATAAGGATTTCTTTTTTTTTTTTAATTTCAGTATATGTAATTCAAAATAGACACTATTTTTGACATAAACAATTTATAAGAGCCTGAATAGCCGAGTGTATAGCGTTCTGGCACTCGGTGGCACAAGTTTCGGATTCGAGTTCTGTCGGGGCCATGGATGTATGTAGTGGTTCGGAATCCACTTTAAGCCTTAGGTCCCGGTCTGATATGACTGTACAGAGTCATGGAGTCAAGTCAGACTCCTACCTACGGATGTTCCATCCCAACAGTAACTGCCCTTTTTCCCTTCAACCATGAGTACATACGGGCTCGTGGGCTTGGTCTAGGTGTCTACCAAGGGGGATAAGAAGCAAAAACAACAGTATTTATAAATAAATTTGCATACCATTCTTATTAAACAAAAATGAATAATATTTTCTATTAAAAAAATTTTCAAATTGTTCGGAAAAAGTTTTCATAAATTTGTTAACACATTGTTAATGAACACATTTATGCTTTTGAACAACATACTGACTCAACGCGTAACTCGTATAGTAGTTGTGTTCCATATTGGCGAATTTAGGGCTTGAAGTGCCTAAAGTCGGTTTACTCTCTTTTTTCCTAGTTGTAACGTCTCGGCCTATATTAGACCTATATTGGTTTCAAGAAGAGGGTCACTTTCAGGTTCATGGGAACATTTTAATTTTATTTACAAGCACTATATATATATATATATATATATATGTGTGTGTGTGTGTAAATAATGAACTGGGTTATTATACAAAGAAATGCAAATTTAAAAATAATATTTGATCACAAGTGTGCGATTAAATCACAAGTACAATTCACTCCAAAGTCCGAGATTTTTCAGATTTCTCTAATTGCCTGGTCAACGCAATGTTTAATTATCACACTTCGTGATAAACAAAATCACAAGGGGTGCACTTTGAAAAATAGGCGGAAACTCCGGAAAAAGAAAGAAAAAGCACACTTATAGTCAACTAGTCGCAGAACTCTCTTTCTTCTTCTCAGAAACCTCATTTTAAAACAATCCGTCAAGAGGGAGGTCAGCTTCCTTTATTTCTCATTGGATTAGATATTTTTCAGTTCAGGGTCTATCGCTAATCACTATGGAGAAACTCATGGTGTAGTCCATATTCCATCTGTGAATGTTTCGACCTGTGATGGTCGCACATATAATCACTAATTTCATGAGGCATCATTATACATGATACCGAATATCTGCTATCATATTTGAGTGACAGGTGTTCTCATTAGTACAAAAACTAATTGCGTGTACTATTACTACCAACAATACTTCTTGTCTGCTGTCAAATTTGAGTGATGGGCTGTTACTCTATATACTTGTCAAACAACGTACATTCCTCTAACCTGGGAATGAAATGCCGAAACACTTCTACAGTTTCTTCTACATTTCTTCTACTAAAAAAGGCTACGTAGTTGATTATATCAAGATACACATTGCGTGTTTATTTTAAAATTCCAATATTATGAGAATACATATTTAATTTTCACTGATGCTTTTACTTTACAGGGGACAACATGTGATATTGACGTCAATGAATGTGCGAGATTTGCAGGAACTAGTTTCGGATGTCAAAACGGTGCAACTTGCACCAATACTCAGGGTGGTTACACGTAAGTTAAGAATTAGTTTGCAAACATATTATTGTGTAATCAATAATTTTTTTATATCAAAATTAAATAATTATTCTTTATCATTTTTGAGACATCAATGGTTTTCTTTAGATTATTAGCTTCAGCTTGTTAAAAATAAAGGAGAATGTCCACACAGTCATACAGACAAGCACAAATAAAAAGCTTTACTAAAGACAAGCTTTTACTAAAATTGCGTTATTTATATCACTATCATAACGAATTAATTTAAATTGACTTGATTGTGTGTAAAGTATGAATCTACGAAAAATTCTACTAATAAGAAATACCATAATTTTTTACTATTAATAATTAATACCATAATAAGAAATACCAAACACTGACGAAATGCTCCAAAAGTGGTATTTTACTTTTAAAACTCTTCAAATCATAACATAAAATATTAAATGAGCTTCTACTGTTAGAAGTATAGCAATAATGAATAAAACATATAAATGGAAATTTTACTGAAATGGTGTTTTATTATGGATATATATTTCTTTATCCACACTATCATGTACGTTACAGCGTCGATATATTTGACAAGAGTTCACATCTTCCCTTGACTTCTTGGTGGGTCTTAGAAGATCCAAGACAGAAAATGCAATTTAAAGATGGTTAAACAAACATTCTTTAACTGGATAGCTTTCCTGCGATTACCCAAATTCTAAATCTTCTTCAGTTTGCTTTTAAGCCACTAGATGGCAGCACATGATTTGAAATATGACGCCACATTGGAAGAAATTATGCCAAATGCATAAACTTTTCTTACATTGCCAAATAAAATCATAAATGATTGCAATTTTTATAAAAATATATTTCGAATATATAATTATTTTAGCAATATGTGAATTCACAAACCTGACTGCACTTCAATTGACCCTAGCGGCATGATGGCTATGACGTTTGGTACCACATGCATTTGGTTCGAATCCTGGCGGTGAAATGGATGTTTGTGAGGGGTTCGGAATTCACGTTAAACTGTAGGTCCTGGTCTGATTAGCAAGTACAAGATGACCGTAGAGCAAGTGTGTACAAGATGACCGCATAGCAACAAAACAAACCAAATCAATTGACCCTTTGTCCCAATTTGATTCTGACGCCCAAATTTCCTTTTTTACTATGGGAGAAAATTTGGTTTCTACATATTTATTTAGTAAGAAAAAATATTAATGGAATGGACAATTAAAAATAGTTACTGTCTTTGTTTTAGAAGAGAAAGCAAAATTCCAATATTCTTACAATTTGGAGCATACTATTTTAAATAATGTTGAATAATAAATTTGATGCAATTTTGTGAAAATAAGTAAAAATATTGTTTAAATAATATTGTTTGAAAGAATTTAAATAAATGTATTGCCTTTAGTTGTACCTGTGCTACCAATTGGTACGGCATTCACTGTACGCAGCAACACGACGATTGCAGTACAGCATCTCACCAAGAGCTTTGTGGACATGGAACATGCATTGATGAAAAAAGAGCCGTGCCTGGTCAAGTAAGAAAATCAATTGTACATTTAAAAAATCATATCTTATAAGATGGAAAATGTATGGTACTTCTCCTTTATGACCGCAGTGAAATTTATGAGAGTAGTTTCAGCAAATCACTTTGGTGACACAGTTATTAAATTATGATGATTACATTATGAATTTATCTAACACGAATTACGATGACAAATAAAATGACAGAAAAAAAATATATTTATGTTCTTACATTTTTTTTGTTTTTTTTTTGCAATCGTTGTTATTATTACAGTAATATGTTTTTGAATGGAACAAAACATGATTTAAACGAAGCAGAGATTCACAAACCAATAGACGCTGAGATAAAATCGATTGTTTTAAACTATTCGCATGAGCATAGTTACTGTCTTGGAAATTGGTATTCCTTATGGACTTCAACACATACATTTCCATATATCAATATTGTAATCTATATTTTTAAGCGGATAATAAAATATAATCACTACAATTTAAATCAATTAAATTATTTTATTAATTAACTGATAATTAATCCTAATACTTTATTTATTTATTTTTTTTGGAAAGATGTATTAACACCGAAAAATGAAAATTTGAATAAACAAGCCATCAACCGTTTAACAGATCCAGTTTTCTGTTGGTTGAATGGCTATCTATCAAGTATTTTGCAGTAGTTAATTCAAGTTTCGTCCTTTCTACAATGAAAGAAATGACTGAATGGCCGAGTCTTGGGACCTGAATGGCCGAGTGTCTAGCGCTCTGACGCTCGGTGCCACAGGTTTCGGGTTCGAATCCCGGCGGTGCCATGGATGTTTGTAGTGGTTCGGAATCCACTTTAAGCCGCAGGTCCCGGTCTTCTATGACTGTAAGAGCGTCACGGAGCAAAAGTCAGGCTTCTACCTACGGGTGCTCCATCACAACAGAAGCTGCTTCCTTCCCCTTCAATCATGAGTCCATATGGGCTCGTGGGCTTATCCAGCCAAGTGGGATAAGAAACAACAAGAAATGACTAATTTTAAATACATCTTGAGATATTAAGGGCCTGAATTGCCGAGTGCTAGCGCTCTGGCGCTCGGTACCACAGGTTTCGGGTTCGAGTCCCGGCGGTGCCATGGCTGTTTGTAGTGGTTCGGAATCCACTTTAAAAAGTAGGTACCGGTCTAATAGGATCGTAGAGCGTTGCGGGGACATTGTTACTCCGCGTCCGTGGCTTATCTTCAAGTGACACGCGCCCTCTGGGTAATGCAAAGTGAGTACGTCTGTGCAGCACTTGCCTTAAGGCATCTAAGACCAAGCTGTCTGTGTTTGCCAGCTGCATTAGAAAGAAAAAAAAATACATCTTGAGATTTTATATCCTTGAAAATCTGTTTTGAATTTTTAATTCTTAATGTGGATTTAATATACCTATATTTATATGAAGATTATTTAAGGAAGTATATTTAAAAAAGTTATAGAACTAAAAATATTAATTAGATGGCCAATTTTATTTAAATTTATTTCTAGGCAAAATATCGTTGTATTTGTGATCCTGGATGGCAGTCCGGCAGCAGCGGTCCGGCGTGCATAGAAGACATAAATGAATGCCTTGGACCCGTTGGAAGATGTTCCCAGCATCCGCAGGTCATTTGCATCAACTTGCCCGGAACATTCCATTGTGGACCCTGTCCAGCAGGTTATTTTCCTTCTTTATTCTTCTGTTTAAGAATGTCAATGAAAAACTGAATAGATTTTTTTGAATATGAGAAATGGTGAATTGATGGTTCAACATTGGATGTTGCGCAATTTAGCTACATAGTAATTTTAATTATTCTGTTATATCAAATGTTAAGGATAGTGTACTTTATTTAGTGCGATGCTTATTTATTGTGGTACATTCTTACTGCTAATTGAATAGGCAATTGGGATGTGGTAGGACATGATGTAAAAGATAAATGGTTGCCCACTGCATCCTATACCTATAGCTCTTATAAGTATTTAACTGAATTTAAAGTAGGGGCCTGAATGGCCGAGTGGCTAGCGCTCTGTACACCAGGTTTCGGGTTCGAGTCCCGGCGGTTCCATGGATGTTTGTAGTGGTTCGGAATCCACTTTAAACTGTAGGTCCCGGTCTAATAGGATCATAGAGGGTTGCGGGAGCATTGTTGCACCGCATCCGTGGCTTATCTTCAAGTTACACGCGCCCGCTGAGTAGTGCGAAGCAAGTAACGTCTGTGCAGCGCTTGCCTTAAGGCATCCAAGAGCAAGCTGTCTAAGTGTTTGCCAGCTGCATTAGAGAGAAAAAAAACTGGATTGAGAAATTGATTAATTTTTGTATTTGAAGTGTGCATTGAACATGGTAGGTTTTATATATTCTATAGCACTGAAATACTTAATTGAAACAATTTAAAGTGATTAACACTCTAATATAATTACATTTTGAAAACACCTCTGCTTTGAGAATTTTTACTATAAGAATTATCAGCCTTACTTATATTTTTTTTACCGATATGTAATTTTTAAATTCCTTATATTTTGTGCTAGGATTATTTATCACTAGAAAGAAGATAAGTAACAGATTCAGTTTTACGAAAGGTACACTAAGAAGGGGCCTAATACACTGCACTAAAATTTAATCATCACAGTTTTGAATAAACATTCCTAGCGATGACATCTAATAGAATGCTAACTAATTTGACAGTTTCTCGTACCCAAAGATTATCCTGGCTACTTATAAATTGTGTCCATTCCTGACCCAGATAATGGCACTTTCGGTTTCGCTTTGCGTTTCGGGTTTCAAAACAGGACTTTCCTAGTTCGAAAAACCCAACAGTCTATCCGTGAAGTTGTTTCATTTGTTAACAAATATCCATCTCTGCTCACATCTGGCTCTTGTCCTTTTAACAAAATGTAACCATACTTAATTTCTGAATAAGTTTACTTTAAAATGCTCATCGCATTTTAGAATTGAATAAAATTAAAGAAATACTAATTATTTGTTAATTTTTTTTTAAAATATTTTTAATACCATTGTTAAATTATCTGTGATGGAGCAAAGTTTCCGCACTCATCATTCATTCGAAGTTCACCGACGCACTTGATGAGACGTAAATTTTCTGGTAGTTCAATCCAGTAGTTGTTAAAGTATCTCCTTCTTAATGAAATTTCAACTTGGTTTAAAATTTGTGAACCTAAAAACATTATTTACTTCAATAATTATAGTTTTTCTCTATTTCAGGATACACTGGAAATGGAATTACGTGTGTAGATATCAACGAATGCGAAATCAACAATGGCGGTTGTTCTCTGCAACCACGCGTTCAATGCATCAACACAGTTGGATCTGTTACATGCGGGGGTTGCCCATACGGTAAGAGTTCGTTCGATACAGTCTCACCACGAACTTTTTAGTGTGACTCGTTGTATGTTTTTCGGATTATTCGATGCGTTTTGTTCATAAAAGGGAATATTTAAGGTGATCCTTATGATTAAGTAGAGTTAAACTCCAAAATATTTCATGCTGTAGATAATAAAGAAATTCATAGTATAGAATAGGATCATCACCGTAGTGAATCTTAGGTCTCGGTCTCGGTCTAACAGGATCGTAGAGTGTTGCTGGGGTAGTGTTACTCCGCGTCCGTAGCTTATCTCCAAGCTACACGCTCTTCCTGGGTAGTGCTAAGTGAGTAACGTCGGTGCAGCACTTTCCTTAAGGCATCCAAGACAACTGTCTAAAGCTTTGCCAGCTGCATTAGAAAAAAAAAATTTGATTGAACTTTAAAATACTAGTCATATAAATGAGGTGATGCAGTATAAACAATAAATAAATAAATAAAAATGCTGTACTGACTGTTTTATTAAATTATTCATATCATAATTAAGTTTAATTGACTTATTGAAGGAAAGTCATGTATTACAAATTTAACTTTGTTAAAATATACGCCTTCTTCTTCATCAGTGGCGCAACAGCCCCATGGTGGGACAAAGCCGTCTGCCAGATTTCTAGACAGTAGATGCTTTTTTTTGTTGGGTAGGGTAGGTCATTCCAACACCCAACGCTCTTGGGCTATTGCAAAACACAGTACGCTTTCTCCTACAGGGATGGCGGCTTAGTACCTAATTGGCCAACCGATTGGGCTAAGCCCGATTATCTTCAGGTTCAAATCCTGGCGGTGGCATGTATGTTTGTTAGTGGTTTAAATCGGGGGACTGACCGGGGGTACCACAGGTATCGGGTTCGAATTCCGGCGATGCTATGGATGTTCGTAGTGGTTCTGAATCCATGGTAAACCGTAGGTCCCAGTCTCACATGACCGTAGAGCGTCACAGAGCCCAATCAGATTTCTCACTCACATCATTTCCAAACTATATAGGTGCAACTCAGCTCTAGGCACAGTGATGTGATTTGGTATAGTAGTAGTAGTCATATTAGACAAGGACCTACGGTTTAAAGTGAATTATGAACGACTACGAACATCCATGGCACCAGCGGTATTCGAACCCGAAACCTGTGGCATCGTGCGCTAGTCACTCTGCCATCTGGCCCCATAGAGTAAGAAAGTTCTTTAAATTTTTGTGGTAGTATTTGTTTTTGAAAGCTGGGAACATTGAACAGACGATATTTACCATTAATTTTGAGACAAATTTTGTGTTATTTGGCCCCCACAGGTTTTAGCTGGATATCCCCAAAGGAAGCATTATTCACGAGCCCATAGAAGGTATTTCTATTTACAAATTTATTGCATCTATCTGGTATTGACACGGGAGCATTCGTTTTTGATATGCTTGTCGGATTTCTAATAGTCTGTGCATCATAGTTGGCATCTCATTTTTATAGACCAGTGATATTTACGATGGTATTCATAATAGAGAGTTTTTGCATACCGTACGTTAGTTACCGTAGGACGTCCGTTAGCTTTTTCTCCCTAGCGCGCATGCTCAGTTTTCTACGAGCATGCGCCCTAGGGAGGAAAAGCTAACGGACGTCCTACGGTAACTAACGTACGGTATGTAAAAACTCTCTAATGTCACTTAAAATAACCTATGTTTGACCTCATCGTTGCTGCTGAACCAATAGCTGCCAGAAAAGACTATATGCAAAAAAAAAATAATTAATTAATAATTCAAAAAAGAAAGAAAAAACAGCTGAAGAGATTATGCAAAGTCCTGTCTGTAAGGTAGATGGTTTGGTTTGTCGGTATACGGTCATTTTGTGCACACTTTGGACTAATTAGACCGGGGACCTACAGCTTAACGTGGATTCTGAACCGCTAACAAAGATCCATGCTACAGTCAGGACTCGAACCTAAAGTACCAAAGTCCAGAAAGGCGCTAGTCTGTTGGCAATCAGGCCGCTGTAAGATAGAGGAGCTGCACATTGTCCTACACTTCATTAAATTATTATATAAATCTCTATACCATTCATGAAAGAATAATTTATTCTAAAATATAAAAAAAAATGGTTATTCGATTTAGTGATATGATTATTTTAATAAGATGCTAGGATTGATGCACCTATAAATTCGCAACTATTGCTTTGACAACGGTTATTTATTTTTTGTACTTCCTTTTTCAAATATATGAAGCGCTGTGGAAAGGGGTGATGTTATATGAGAGACCGAAACCCAGTATCCGATTATGTTGTTGTTGACGGTGTCCATGGTGTGCTGTACATTTGCAAATGATGGTATAGAGTTTTTTTTCTTTGTAAAAATTCAGTGCTTCACATTTTTCTATGGCTAGTGGTCTGGTCTTCTGAACTACAGGCTTCAGTTTCGAATACTGGCAGTGACATGGATGTTTGTGAGTGGTTCTGAATCTACGTTAAACTGTAGGTCCCGGCCTAATAAGCTGCAAGTATGCGTAGAGCAATAAACAATACCAAACCGAATCACATTTTTCTACTTGAAATTTCTATTTGTATGTATTAGTTGATTGTGTGATTGCGCAATTTTCTGAAGAATTATTTGAATCTTTAAAAGTTTTACAAATCAATGATTCTCTCCAAAGGTTTTCTAGGAAAATTTTTATATGAAATAGATGTATAGGTTATGGACGGATTATCACTATCTGCTTTGTATGTTCCACTTATATTTAGAACGAACAGCCTATCGACAGTGATGAGGCACGAACAATGACGGAATTCTGTGATTCGAATTTGCTTGCTGGATTTCGAACAGTGATCCACCAGTTCAGAAATACATAATGGAATTAATAGGTTAACAGCAGGTTCGATCCAAATTGTGTAAATTTCTTGAATCATATGCTTTAAGAAGTTTATATACAGGGTGATTCTAATTAAGGTTTCACTTTCAAAATGCTGTAAAAAAAGGGGCCGGAATGGCCAAGTGTCTGGCGCTCAGTACCACAGGTTTCGGGTTCAAGTCCTGGCGGTGCCATGGAGGTTTGTAGTGGTTCGGAATCCACTTTAAACCGTAGGTCCCGGTCCTAATAGGATCGTAGAGCGTTGCGTGGTTTATCTTCAAGTTACACGCACCCCCTGGGTAATGCAAAGTGAGTAACGTCTGTGCATCCAAGAAGGCATCCTTAAGGCATCCAAGACCAAGTTGTTTAAGTGTTTGCCAGCTGCATTAGAAAGAAAAAAAAATGCTGTAAAAAAAATAAATAAATAAACACTCGTCACAATGAGTTCAAATTTGAACTGAAGATACTTGAAGAAAGCAGAAATGGTATGATAGTAGAATAAAAGTTTCAAAGTGTATCATAATATGGCGCTATAAGCAGCATACTATGCAAATTAAAAGACGCGCTTGAGAATAACATATTGCATTTGGTGTTAAAAACGTGGGATGCGTGGCTTTCTCTTCAAATTGCCGCTCTGGTACTCGGTACAGGCTTAGGGTTCGAATCATGGAGGTGACATGGATGTTTGTGAGTGGTTCGGAATCCACGTTAAACTGTAGTCCCGGTCTGTTTAGCCTAACGTGTGCACAACATGACCGTAGAGTGACAAATCAAACCTCAATAACTTGCCATGGGTCTTTCAATTAAGGATCGCGCTCTACTAGTGAAGCTCTTTTAGCTTTAAAGAAATTCCGATCATTAAATGGCAGGAAAAAAAGGCTGTGGTTCGATGTCTGGCGAGAGTCTGCAGAAAATGATTAAGAAATTCGAAGGGGCAGGTTCTTTGGCAGTGAAATCTGGCAGAGGGAGGAAATCAGTTGCTTCGACGTCAGTAGAAAATGTGGTCACAGCATTACACGAAGGTGGTGGTGGTGTGCTCCGAGCAATGGTGTGTAAACGTGCAGTGCACGAGGAATTATCTGATCGCCAGACATTCCTGTTTTCACTATACATAAATGTTTATGCTATATCCTGCGCTGATATCCATACAAAATAACCCATGTGTCACTACGACTATCGTTGTTTCTTTCGTTCGGTGGTTCTATTTTTCTTGTTAGTCGCAGCTTTCTAATGGTTCGCGAAGTATTGATCAATCCATACAAACATTTATGGAATCTTCATTTATTTACAAGGATATACAGGGTTGATGGTAACATCTCAAATCCAAAAGCTAAACTGGAAGACGAATGTTCTTTTTAGAATAAAACAACTCGTTTCCGCAGCAACAGCTGGTCTCCACGGCAACAGCCCGTCTCCATAGCAACCAACAGCCCATCTCCACGGCAACAGCGCAATTCTGAATCGGTTCCAAACGATTTTTATAAAACTAACACGTGGCGCGAACTAAAGCATAAAAATTCCAACACCATGTTCAGGAGTTCCATCTATTGATGCAATGTGGAACTTTTTTGAAGCCGTACCGTTTCCCCTTTCTTCAAGTATCTTCAGTTCATATTTGAACTCATTGCGAAGAATGGTTCTTTTTTTACAGCATTTTGAAGGTGGAACTTTAATTAGAATCACCCTGTATTTCCAGCTTGAATTATCCCTATGAAAATCTGGGATTTAACTTGAAATCTCAGTTTTAAACCAAAACAGTGTCATTTACTGTTTTTGGAATTGTTATTTTGCTATTTGGAGTATTCTTGATTAGCTTGAGGGTGGGGCGTTAACAAGAATTCAAATATTTTTTGTATTGTTGATTTTGAATTTATTCTGTATTTCAAAATATTTTAAATAAAAAGTTATGTTCGAGTAAAAGTGATTGGAAATAATGAAATGTTATTGTTATTTTTTGATAACTATTTACTGTATTTTTCTGCAGGATACATTGGAAATGGACGTCAGTGTAATTTCGTTGGAGTTTGCAATGTCGATAACGGTCGATGCCATCCATTAGCCACATGTATGGAGAATCCAGGTAAGTAAGCCAATCCACGTACAGTCAATATTTTATATTTCAACTTTCTGGTTTCAGGAATTTATACTCTTATACCTTGACAATAAAGTCTGTATGCATTATTTTTACTACCGAATGATCTATCTATGACAAAATATACAAAACTCATTTGTTAAAATGGTACTCGAAGATAATGGTGAGATAAATGAGTGATGAGGGTGAATTAAGTAAATTAATATTTTTAATTTCACAACGAACAAGTAATATAAAAAAAATTTTTGAAGTCAATTTCTACGTGGGTCAACAAATAAAAATTTCATTTTCGTTACTTTTTATTAAATAATTACAATTAATATAAATATGTATATACATATGACAGAATCACACTATTAAGTGGCAAAATAGAAAGCGAATTCTCCATTTTCCTTTCTCTATATGGTGTTGGACTATTATTCTTGTTAAATTTTATTAAATTTCTGTAATTTTAATTTTTTTTTTTTGAGAAAAATCCTTCCTTCTAACCTCTAAGTTACAACTGCTAAATCATTCTCGAATTGGATCATTTGGATAAAACGTCTACTTAAAGCAAAAATTTATCAAAAAATAACGATTTTCGCAAGAATTGAACTTGCATTCTTCACATTCACGTGAAAAATACTGAAATCCCTGCATTTTACCGATTAAGTAACTACTTGTTGATTTCCGTTTTCATTACAAATTGCTAAAATTATATTTAAAGTATTAAAAATTAATCAAATTTAATCAATGAATTAATGCTTGAAAAAAACTGCATTAACATCCAGTGTCATCCATTACAAGTTTAAAAAAAATGTATTTGAACTGGAGTGGATGAATAAAAAGTATTTTATGAACGATTGAAAATTTGAACAAGATATATATAGGGAGGGTGTGAACTAATAGTAGGAATTGAAAAATGGGATAAAAAATGCGATTTTCAAAATTGCAAAGCGTCATCAAATTCTGTAGAAATGACACAAAACGAAAGCAAATGCACAATAATAAATGGCTGGACATGTTGTAACATGAATGACTAGAAATGCATTCATTAAGACCAAAAGCTATTACAAAAAATAACTTTTTTTTAATTGTGCAGCTTTTTATCTAATTTATAATTAAATCGATAAATCGAAGCCAAATAATCTCCTACTTTTTATTATTTAAAATGTTTGCTATCTGTGAGGCATAACTGAAAGCAAGGCAGTGCATTATCGTTTAGAAGGCAGTAAATTATTGTTTTGAAGGCAGAGCATTATCGTTTAGAAGACTGAGCATTATCGTTTAGAAAGCAATCAATTATCATTTGCAATGCAGCAAATAATTATTTTAAAAGCAAAACATTATTTGCATCAATATTATTACAAATCTCTGTATTGTTACCACGTATTTCAATGAATTTAATTTTGAAATTGAAAAAAAAGCACTATAAAAAATGCACAATACTAAATGGTTAGATAACATGTAACGTAAAGAGTTACAGATGCATTCAAATAGAAATTTTTTTAAAAAACCATCTGCTCATATACTTTGAAGTTAAATTTAGATTTAAAATTCTAAAACTTTGTAATTTAAAATAATTAAATATTCATAGTAAAAGTTGGCGAATGAAATATTTTAAAAGTGCATGGAATGCAACTTACTGTACATTATAGTCAAAACATTGATTGTGTTTCCACACGATCAACATGCAAAATTAGCTACCTACTAAGTTTGGGACAGATTCAAAAAGAGCAGCGTCATGGGGAAAGGAAATGTTACTTAGGTTAAAATTATAATTGTAATAAAGTAATTTTAATTTTTAAAAATTAAAATTTTAGATTATACGATATTTAAACAAAACATTGATGATAAAAATTAAACACTAACTGTTAACTTTTTAAATCAACTTTACTCTGTCTATATACAGGGGGTTATCAAAATAATGGAAGCATCATAGATTTATAAAGAATATTTTATTAGTATGGTATAATACCGCCTTTGGCATGTAATACAGCTTGGATTCGCCTAGGAATCGATTCATACAAGTACTGAAGATGTTTAGAGGAATATTATGCTATTCTTCATGGAGATATTGTGAAAGTTCTGGAATGGATGCCGTTGGAGGATATCAATTCCGTATTGAACGCTCGAAAATAGACCCTAACGGTTCAATGATATTGAGGTCGGGTGACTGTGCGGTCCAAGGTAGATGTTTAACTTTGTCTTTGTTTTCATCAAACCATGATTGGACGAGTCCCGCTGCATGGATGGGTGCATTATCATCCTGTAAAATTCCATCTCCTGCAGGAAACAAAGTTTGCATCATTGGACCTGGTCAGCTAAAATTTCTTTATAGTTCTCCCCAGTTATATTTCCTTTCAGGGTTACGATTGATCCAGCAAATAACCACGACACAGCTGGCATATCATGGCAGATCCACCTCCATGCTTGACAGTGGGTAAAGACAATAACGACCATACGCTTGTACAGGTGTCCTCCAAACAAACATTCGTCCTGTTGTTCGGAAAAGTGTGAAAGACGATTCGTCAGACCATATTACTTTCTTCCGCTTATCAATCGACCAGGATTTGTGAGTGGGGAACCACTTCAGACGACGGGCATTAAAAGATGGGACAAGTGGCTTGGGAATTGCTGCTCTGGCGTAAATGTCCTGTTTATGAAGGTGTCTTCTAACTGTAATGATTGACATTGGAGAATCAAGATACTGATTGAGCTCTGCGGTCACATTTGCTACAGTTGTTCGTTTTTGAGACATCACAATCCTCTTCAATACTCGTCGGTCTCTTTCACTGAGCGTCTCTTTCCGCCCACTCTTTTGCTTTGCCGAGCTTGTCTTGCCACTCTGTGTGTATCATATCATGACTTTGGACACCGTACCTCTAGAAACTCTTAAAAGTTGGGATGTTTCAGTTACACTTGCTCCAGCTAGACGGGCTCCTACAATTTGGCTTCTTGAAAATCTGAAAAGTCCGACATTTGACGCGTTTGAAATAAATCCAAGGCTTACAGAACTTCAATAAAGCTACCACATACCACCAGAATATATACATTTTTATTTAAAAAAAAAACTGGTAGCTATTATTATATTTTAATGCTTACGGAGCGCATTCAAAAATGTCACTTTTATTCACAGGTGTTTCCATTATTTTGATAACCCCCTGTATATAACTAGCATCCATAACAAGTAATTGCCGTTAAACCGAGCACTAGCACCCATAACCATTTAACGTTAAACCGGATGTTTACCATTTCATGCAATCCGTGATCTGGCAACAGTGGTCAAGTTTAGTCAATACATTTAAAGGTTAGCAAATGTGAAGCTAACAGAGTGAACTAATGACATTCGCAATTCTTGTAATTCATAATGCATATAATAAGAACAATTTAAATCATTTTTTAAACAAACAACAAATTTGTATTTAACGAAGCTCCTTGGCTACAAGACAGCCGCAAGCCTCTATTAGGGAAAACATCAGATGAGGAGGTATATACAGTGCCTGAGAAAGCAGCGAAGTGGAAAAGAAAATTGTCCTTTGTGGTGGCGATTTCTTTCTTGAGCATATAGCATGGTGACAGCTGCAGGCTACTATACTGGAACAACTTCAGATGAGGAAAACTATACAGGGCATGAAACAAAAAATGGTAGTAAAATGGATGGTTCCGATTCCTTTCTTGTGCTTTGATGATGTTGATGGTTTGGCATAGCGGCAGCCGAGAGCTTCTAACTTGAAAAAATTTTAGAAGAGGAGCAAATACAATGCATGAACAGCAGCAAGGTAGACAAAAGGAAACTTGCCCGAAATTTAACAAATTTTTAGTCCCGAAAAGGGAACAGACATTAATGACTGATTTTTTTATTTTTTAAAACATGGTCTTTATATGTAAAAAGATAAAAATACTTTACAAAAAGTGGTGATGGAAAAGTATTAATCTTTCAGCAATCACTGGAAGTCATAGGGAATGCCGTTGTCCGACTGGTTACATAGGAAACGGAGAGGGACCGAGTGGTTGCATGCAGTCCACAGGAATGAACTGTGCCAGCAATCCTTGCAGACATGGAGCTTGTCACGTAAGTGAAACAATTAAGTAATATAAAATCAAAATTTAATTGAAAACAAAAACCGAATTCCATATATGATATGTATAAAACAAATCAGGAATATATTCTGTGTGTGTGGGCCTGAATAGCCGAGTGGCTATCGCTCTGGCGCTCGGTACCACAGGTTTCAGGTTCGAGTCCCGGCGGTGCCATGGATGTGTGTAGTGGTTCGGAATCCCCTTTAAACCGTAGGTACCGGTCTAATAGGATCGTAGAGCGTTGCGGGAGCATTGTTACTCAGCGTCCGTGGCTTATCTTCAACTTACACGCGCCCCCTGGGTAATGCAAAGGGAGTAACGTCTGTGCAGCGCTTGCCTTAAGGCATCCAAGACGTCCATGTCTAAGTGTTTGCCAGCTGCATTAGAAGAAATATATATATATATATATTCTGTGTTTTTATGACGCTGTAGAATTTTTTTCTCACTAGAACAGTTTTGGCATATCATTCCCAGGATAGAGGGATGTATGCTATTTGACAAATATATAACAAACCCATCACTCAAATCTGACAGCAGACGAACGTCATTGTGGGTAGTTATATTACATGCAATTAGAGTTTGTACTAATGAGAGCAACCTGTCTCTCACATCTGATAGCAGATATTCAGTATCATGGATAATAAATAATACCTTATGAAATTAGCGATTAGCTGTGCGACCTTCACAGGTCGAAACGACTAAGATTGAAAATGAACTATACCGTGAAATGTTTCATAGTGATTGGTAATCGACTATGAGTTCAGAAATGACTATTCTAATGAGACTTGAGAAAGGGTTTGAGAGGGTCCCTGGACAGTTCAAATTTACAATTGGATCCGGTAGGTAGCTCTGCAAT
Source organism: Caerostris darwini (assembly GCA_021605075.1). Taxonomy (NCBI): domain Eukaryota; kingdom Metazoa; phylum Arthropoda; class Arachnida; order Araneae; family Araneidae; genus Caerostris; species Caerostris darwini. Next base: position 726,867 of record BPLQ01013528.1, read on the forward strand.
CGATATAATTCTTCTGTACGTGTGTTTGTCATTGAACTCCTCTTAAATGGCTAGACCGACTTTGATGAAATTTTTTTGTATGCGTTTGACAAAACATTGAGAATGTTTGTATGCTATCCTCTTTGTTGTAAGTCGTCGCTACCAGATGCTGCTGCATTATATCAACTACTATACCGTTCAACCAAACACTATGAAAATTGGTAATAATATGTATTCGAATATAGAAAATGTGTTCCCGCTATCCGCTTTATTGTTACTTGACACCAGAGGGTGCTGCAGAACTTCATCTTATATACCGTTCAAACGATATCCATAAAAATTAGTATGCACATATATTGAAACATGGAGAATATTTCACGATATGTAGTTTTCTACGGTGCATTTTTTTTGTTGGCATGGCAACGTAGGTGTGTAAGCATTTAAAAGGTATCATTAACACAAGTAGTCCAGTGATGTCGAGTTGTGTAGCAAGCACAGTAGTATGATGAAGAAGCTTTGTAAGCAATGCTGGACTTGTATCAATGAGCAAAGATTCGCTAAAAGCCAATTTTATTCCAAAAAAATTTATTATAATTATCTTTTTATTAAGAACAATACCAACCTGTATTGTAATGGACTCTGAATCCCTCTGCAACAAGTGTAACCATCATCTTATTTCCGGGGGAATAAATAGCTCCTTCCGGTTTATTGCCAACCAAGATCTTTAGGAGAACGGGAATTTCTCTGTATTTTTTCCGGGAGCCTCTGTATTATTCCATTATAAACCTGATTGTTTATTACTCGAACTGTGTATAAAAAAATGTATTATGCAAACTAAAGCCATTTGTAATTTTGGTAATTTGTGTCTACAATGCATTGGACAACGTATCCGTTCAGGACAACGTTCATTAGACAAATTTCAATTTAGACAACGTTCTGCTAGTAGATTATTTATGTTTTCCTTTATCACCCCAGTCTTCAGTACTCGATGAAAATGTAGTATGCAAAACGGCTGACCGTTTGTTTAAATTTCATTGTAGTTTGATGAAGAAATTCCCGAATATATGTTTTATGAATTGTCTGACATCAACTGTATTTAACCGTCAACGTTTTTTCTTTGTTTCAGGATTTTGCTCAGGATTTCCGATGTGTGTGTTATCCAGGATTTTCGGGTACTTTATGCGACCAACAAGAGATGGACGCGTGCGCCAGAAATCCTTGTGAAAATGGAGGGACTTGCCAGCCACTTTCGACCGGATATTATTGCACGTGTCCTCATGGATACGATGGACCTACTTGTACAGAGAGGATAATCAGTAAATATTTAAATATAATAAATAAATATTTAAATTATTTAACAGTTCTTAGTGAATGTCTGGATCAACATATTCAAGGCGTGCCGCGGCCCGCGTGAATATTTTTCCGGCCCGTGAGAAATGTTTGAGATGTGAATTCTTTTACCAATGTCCCTTAAAGTGTCAGCGGTGTTTGAAGTTTACTTTTCTACTTCATTCCAATTTAATTTTATAATACTAGAAAAAATATAATGTACAAAAAAGAAGCAATTAAAAGCTATAAATTTACGAATCTAAAAATTGCAGCTAAAATAAAAAGTTAAAAGGAAACATAACCTTTATCCCATGATAATTTTCTCTGCAGACCACCCATATTATGTCCAGCTATTAAGGATCAGGTCGTTTTCAAAAAGAAGAGAAACTATTATAATTCTCGTAGGAGAATCATTTCCACGATCGTCAGTCGATAGATACTGTTATGTGTTACTTTAGGACAGAGGTGGCCACTCCACAGCTCGTCTTAAATATTTTTCCGGCCCGTGAGATTTATCACGCTTTCACAAAATATATTTATTTTATAATGGCCAAAAGTAGGGAAAACCAATGTATTAACTAAAGACATTATGCGTGCATCCATATATTCCAGAATGAACTACCGAAATGATGAGAAAAAATTAACTTTGATTTTAAAATAATATTCTTGAGAATATAGGACAGATATTGCCTGTCCTATTGAATGAGTTTACAGTTATGAGTTCGCAGAATAATTTAATTACATTCTGCGAACTCATGATGCTCGCGCATCTTGGAACATCTAATAAACAGGATCCATGTTTCACTTTAAGTGACCTCTGTGACGCAGTGACCATCATCCCTACATACTTACAGGTGGTTGTTGATAGCAAAGCAATCCAGGCTGTCAGTTGAAGTTGTTAGCGCTTTTGATTCAACTTATACCTGCGAAACGGTTTTTTTTTCTAAAATAAAATTGACCCAACACAAGACACGCTCAATCATAACGGACGCTAACCAGCAACATCCATTACGATGTGCAAATACCCAAATGGAGATTGATTTGCAAAAGCTAACTGAAGAAGTTGAGAAACAAATATGGCATTAGTAAAATAAAATTTTTTTAATGATTTCATTTTTTTTAATTTCGTTTATATTGATATATTTTTTTTATATTTCCTTTTTAGTGTTATATTTTTCTTAGCAATGTGCGTTTAGTATCATCATTATTATATTACCTACGTTTACATATGAGAATAATAGTAAACCCAAAAATAATAACTCATTGTGTTTCAATTTGTCACTCCAAAAAATGTCTAGTGGGGTGTATAATTTTATATGCGGTTCGCGGAGTTAGGATGCATTTCCAAAGTAGCCCGCAAGATCATTTGGGTTGGCCGCCCTAGTTAAAAGTTAATTTAATCAATTTGCGTAATAAAATCACTATGCTGATTATCACTATTATCAAGCCTATTATGCTGATTATCTATTATTATGAGTGCTTATTAGATATCGGTATACTGATTTTAATTTTTCTTTAGGTTGCGGAGGAAGGCGTGCGGGAACAAATGGAACACTGCAGTTTCCAGAGGAAGGCGATTCATACACTCACATGATGAACTGTGAATGGATTGTATCAGTACCCGAAACCAAGGTTCGCTTAAACACAGTGTTACTAAATGACTTGTAAATATGCAATCAAGTAACTTTCTCAATATTATTGTCGGGCATTTTTCTTTCTAATGCAGCTGGCAAACACTTAGACAGTTGTTTTGGATGCTTTAAGGCAAGCGAGGCACAGACGTTACTCATTTTTCACTACCCAGGGGGTGCGTGTAGCTTGAAGATAAACTACGGACGGGGAGTAACAATATTCCCACAAAAAAAAGGGTTTTGAAAATGAAATTAACAATGAATTTCACTGAAATATCATAAAAAAAATTACTTATGGTATCTAGCTCTCGGCCCATAGGTTTCAGGTTCAATTCCGGCTATGCCATGCACGATTGTAGTAGCTCGGAATCCACCTTAAGCAGTAGGTCCCTGTTTCATATGACCGTAGACCGCCAGAGACCCTTCTCACCCACATCATTTCCAAACTGTAAAGGGGCAACTCAGCTCTATACAAAGTGATATGGTGCGGTGTAGTAGTAGTAGAGTGATAGTCCGGGACTTACGGTTTAAAGTGGATTCCGAATCACTACAAATATCCATGGACCCCGTCGGGATTTGAACCCGAAGCCTGAGGTACCGAGTGCCAGAGCGCTAACCACTCGACTTAATGTCGGACTCCACTTAATGTCGGGCATTTATAAGAATCGCACATTTTATTTAGTTAGATATTTTAGTGTTTAAAAGATTTACATTAAAAATTGATAAAAGTTAAGCTCAGCAGAAGTTAAGTTACAATCATTCTTAAGAATTCATGTTGTTGTTACTTATTTCCCTTGGCAAGCATCTAGACCAGGGGTGACCAACCCACGGACCGCCTTGAACATTTTTCCGGCCCGTGAGATTTATCACACTTTTACAAAATATATTTGTTTTATAATGGCCAAAGTAGTGAAAAGCAATGTATTAAAAAAATATATTATGTATGCGTCCATATATTCCTAAATATTGATCAAAATCATGAGAAAAAATAAACTTTGATTTTAAAATAATAATCTTGCGCAAATAAATATCGCCCTAGTAAAATAAATATTTTTTAACGATTTCATTTTTTTATTTCAATTATATATATATATTTTTTATATTTCATTTTTAGTGTTAGATACTTCTTTACAATATGCGCTCAGCATCATTATTATTATTATACTATAATTGTGTGCATATAAGAATAATAGTAAACGCAACAATAACAACTTATTATGTTTCCATTTTTGACTCCAAAAGATGTCTATAGTGGATCTAAATCTAATAAGGGGCTATATAATTTTATATGCGGCCCGTGGGGTTCATTTCCGAAGCGGCCTACAAGCTCATTTGGGTTGGCCACCCCTCATCTAGAGCAATTCCACGAACCCGTATGGACTCATGGTTGAATGGAAGGGGGGGGCAGCATCTGTTGTAATGGAACACTCGTAGGTAGAAGTTTGACTAGGCTGCGAGACGCTCTACAGTCATATGAGATCGGGACCTATGGCTTAAAGTGATTCCGAACCTCCACAATCATCCAAGGCACCGCCGAGACTCGAACCCGAAACCGGTGGCACCGAGCACCAGAGCGCCGACAAACGCTGTTACTCGTTTAGCACAACCTGTGGGG
>BPLQ01013528.1:731520-745866 GCA_021605075.1 Caerostris darwini
TACGCACGCGAGTAACACTACCTCCTCAACACTCTACAGGGAAATGAGACTACCACCTAATATTTAAAAGTGGATTCCGCATCACTACAAACATTCATGGCACCGCTGGGACTCGAACTATGTGGCACCGAGCTCCAGAGCATTAGACACTCGGCCATTCAAGCCCCATTACTCGGATTTATTACATTTTCTTCAACGTGAGGCCAACCAACCTAACCACTAATACGATAATTTTACGATGTGTATGGCCTTTGGCTAAACTTGTTTGTGCGGGAGAAAAATCATGTAATCACATACCGCATTGTTCACATTGCTTCCATCGAAATGAGCTGTAGAATTCGCCTTGAAACTGAACTACTGAGGATAAAATGTTGTATGAGCGCGCAGCGACGAACTCATTATTTGAGTGCAATGGCGGTTAACTTTACACTAAAGGTATAAAAACAAGCCCTCCTGAGAGAGCATTTAGAGTCATTGCAAATTCTTGATATATTTTTCATTGTATTAACAATTGAAGACTGCAGTATATTCAAATGGGGTTGACAGAGAGCAAGGCGCATTATTGAAGGATAAGAAATGTCTACTAACATTCCATAACTCCTTGTCGAATGCTAATACTAGTCCCAAAACTCCTAAATAGCGTGATGCCAAGTTCCAATTAATTATTTATTTTTAGTTAATTGATAATTATTTTTTTTAAACAATTCTTTATTTGGTTTATTATGAAGCATTTAAGATTATATTTGATGTAAAGTTAAGTATAGATTTCATTATTTCCTTAATGGAGGGGCCTGAATGGCCGAGTGGCTAGCACTCTGGCGCTCGGTACCACAGGTTTCGGATTCGAGTCCCGGCGGTGCCATGGCTGTTTGTAGTGATTCGGAATCCACTTTAAACTGTAGGTCCCGGTCCTGATAGGATCGTAGAACGTTGCGGGTGCATTCTTACTCCACGTCCGTGGCTTATTTTCAAGTTACACGCGCCGCCTGGGTAATGCAAAGGGCGTAACGTCTGTGCAGCGCTTGCCTTAAGGCGTCCAAGACCAACTGTCTAAGTGTTGGCCAGCTGCATTAGAACAAAAAAAAACATTTCCTTAATGGAATAAAATACTCAAGCATTAAAATATTTATTGTTATAAATTAGTATAAATTACGTTTAATTTTTGTATTAAAATGACTTCAATTCTCAAAATCTATGTTGATACGTTTTCAGGTGGTGAATATAACATTCGACCACTTCGACGTCGAAGGTGGTCACAACTGCGAATTCGACTTCTTGCAGATACATGACGGACCCGATTCATCCCACAGGCTTCTCGACCGATTTTGCGGTGAAGATCTTCGCGGTCGCAACATCGTCAGCACCCACAACCAGATATTCCTGTGGTTCAAGTCGGACAAAACAGTGGCCCACACAGGGTTCAAACTGAACTGGACTGCAGTACCTCCAGGCAAGTGAACTTACCAAGATGGAAACAAGTTTATCACACAACGTTTATTAATAAGGGCCTGAATGGCCGAGTGGCTAGCACTCCGGCGCTCGGTACCACAGGTTTGCGGGTTCGAGTCCCGGCGGTGTCATGAATGTTTGTAGTGGTTCAGAATCCACTTTAAACTGTAGGTCCCGATCTCTAATAGGATCGTAGAGCGTCCGGGGCTTATCTTCAAGCTACACGCACCTCCTGGGGAGTGCTATGTGAACGTCGGTGCAGAGCTTGTCTTAAGGCATCAAAGACAATTGTGTAAGTGCTTGCCAGCTGCGTTGAAACAAAAAAAAACGTTTATTAATAATAATATATAATAAGTAATATAAAAAAAATTTTTTAAGTCAATTCCTACTTTTTTTTCACTATATTGAAGAAAGTTTTTGATAAATAAAGTTGAAATTTTCCTTTTACATCTGGCGCCTTCTATTGGTAGATGCATGCAACTTAAATGTAAAAAGGAACTAAAATTAATTAATTTAATTTAATTACTGAATTTAATATTTGAGAAAACTGTATTAACATCCAGTGTCATCCACTACAAGTTCAAAAAAACTGTATTTGAACTTGAGTGGATGAATAAAACGTATTTTATGAACGATTGAAAATGTGAACAAGGTATATATAGGGTGAGTGTGAGCTAATAGAAGGAATTGAAAAAGAAACTCGGAAATCTTTCTGCTTTGAGGTTATACCACTTTGTGTATCAATATGCGATTCGGCATTGTCATGAAAAATATGGCATTACTCAATTCTGATCATTTTAATTTGAATTCTAATCAGAATTGATTAATTACATTAATCAATTCTGCATTTGCGTCTGCCAACTGTTGCAGTTGTTCGATTCTCATGGCATTGTGATATTTTTCAGTGAATCACGCTCTTCATGAGCTGCTTTTGATGTAGTTTCGCTTTTTGTCTGAAGCTAATTAATTGTAGCATTGGTTGTTCTGTTTCTTTTGCGCGTCATGTTCTTGTACTACTACTACACCACACCACATCACTGTTGCCCCTATACAGTTTGGGAATGATGTGAGTCAGAGAAGTCTGACTGGGCTCTTTGACCCTCTTACAGTCATAAGAGACCGGGACCTATAGTTTAAAGAGGATTCCGTACCACGAACAAACATTCAGCCCTACAAACATCCATGGCACATCCGGGACCAAACCCGAAACCTGTGGCATCGAAAACCAGACACTCAGTCATTCAGGCCCCCGCGCATCATGTTCAAGTAGATAAATTTTTTTCGTTCTTCAGTAGTCCCTTTATTCAGCCTATTTCTTCCAAGTGACAAATTTTTTAGTCAGTTCATTTGATGCCACATGTGGATCACCTTCGACACAGACGAACAAAACGTCATTCCCAATCAGTGAGGATCAGATGACGACTTCCTGACTAACTTTGGAGATTGAACTGTTCTGTTGAAATTTGTTTAATCATTTGTAGGTTGTACGATGACATATTTTGACTTTTCTAAATGCTTCAATCAGTTCTGACCATTTTAATGCTTTTGAGTCTGCAAAACCATTGCAGTTGTTGAGACTATAATTGAGTGTTGTTTGACTCTCATTGCATTGTAATATTTTTCAATAAATCTCGCTCTTCCTGATCTGCTTTTGATGTAGTTTCGACTTTTGTCTGAAACTAAGAAATTGTAGCCTTGACTGTTCTGTTTCTTTTTGCGCGTCATGTTCGAGTTGAGACACCTTTCCTGATCTTCAATAGTCACTTTGACTAGAACATTTCTTTTAAGTGACGAAAATGTCTCTATAGCTGAGGCCAAATTTCTCAGGCAGTTCATTTGATGCCACATGTGGATCACTTTCAACACAGACGAACGAATCGTCATTGCCAATTTGCCCTTCAGTGCCTTGATAGCCCTTCAGTGATGGCATCTTAAGGGTTCAGACGCTTTTTATTTTCCTCTCCAGCCTCTTAGGACAACTTTCTAACCTAGTCATTTTATCGGACCTATCTCTGTCATAAACCCGAAAACTAAATTATCTTGTTTTCAAATGCCGATCATTTTTTACTGATGTTATTCGGGGCTAGAACTATAGCTGCAATAATGAGATTTCCCTAATGCACCTGTCATTAAACCCTTCAGTGATAGCTTCTTGAGGATTCATTCGCTTTTCATTTTCTTCTCCAGTCCATCATGACAACTATCCCTGTCATAACCCTGAAGACATTAAGCTCGGAACAATTGGTCAATTTTGAATAGAATACCCTCTACTAATATTACGCCACACCACATCACTGTGCCTAGAGCTAAGTTTCCCTTTTACAGTTTGGGGAGGATGTGGGTGAGAAGTCTGATTGGGCTCTGTGACTCTTTACGGTCATATGAAACCGAGACCTACGGCTTAAAGTGGATTTAGCACCACTGCAAACAACCAGGGCATCGCCGGGACTCGAAACCGAAACTTATGGTACCGAGCGTCAGATACGATAAGTAATTTGTTTTTTATTATGGTGTTATGTAATTTCACTGAAACTCATAATTAATTTCATTTTCAAAACATTTTTTGTGGGGTCTATACAATCTACGGTTACTCGCGTCCGTATATCTTCAATCATATCTTCATATCTTCTAGCATATCTTCAAGCTACACGTGTCCCCTGGGTGTGCTAAATGAGTAACATTGGTGCAGCACTTGCTTACAACATAAATATTAACTGCCTCTGTATTGCCAATTGCATTAGAACGACAACAACTGTTACAATGTCAATTTTTAATTGTGTGTGACAATGTAAATGTTTAAATAGATTCTCTAAAATGTCAACATTTAAATCGATTCCTTACACTACTACTACACCACTGTGCCTAGAGCTGAGTTGCCCCTATAAAATTTAGGAATGATGTGGGTGCGAAATCTGACTGGGATGAAAACGCGACCTACGGCTTAAAGTGCATTCCGAACCATTACAAATATCCAGGGCACCACCGGGAACCGAACACGATACCTGCTGTACAGAGTACCAGATCTCTAGCCACTCGGCCATCAGGTCCCCCATAGAACACCCTTTACAGAAATTCATCAGATCACTTCATTCCAAACAGTAAACTATAGAAACTTTACGAAACTTGTGCGGAATCTTCACAATGTCTCTATGCAATCTGAAATATCTTCGAGATCTATTAATTAACCTACTAAAACTTCAAACTAAGGGATTGAATCTAAAATCATTTTTCAATATTTATTTAGTTATATTTGCATTCCACTTGTTTAATTATACATATTAAGTGGAATTTTAAAATATTTCAGTATGTGGCGGTGTACTGAATGTTTCGGACTACGGTTCTTTCAATTCTCCTGGTTATCCTGGACTGTATCCAAACGACAGGGACTGTTCCTGGCTGGTGAGGGTACCCATAGGAAAAAGGATACAGTTTCATTTCGCTACATTGCAATTGGAACCGCACGACAATTGCTCCTATGATTATGTAAAGGTAAGAGTTTCTGAATTTAACTAGTCATTAATTACTCATTACGTAACTAACTGTTGGGCTGACATGTTCGTAGGCTGACACATAGATGGCCCTACTAGTATTAAAACCATATGATTTTTAGTTAGCCCTAACCTTTAAAAGACACATGAATAAATTTGACAGCTGGTGCACTATTAGTATGTGAGTTATAGCATTTTTAGTGAAGCAACTTTTGTTAGTTTGAAAAAATGGATAAAAAGGAATTTTGTGTGTTAATAAAGCATTGCTTTTTTAGCAAAAAAAAATACTATTGAAGCCAAGGCTTGGCTTGATAAACATTATTTGGACTTTGCACCAGAAAAATCAACCATATAGAAGTGGTTTGCTAAACTTAAACGAGGCGAAATGAGCACCGAGGACGATGCACGCAGTGGACGCCCCAAAGTGGCTGTTTCCGACGAAAACATCAAAAAAGTCCCCAAAATAATTTCTGATAACCGTAAAGTAAGTGGATTGAGATAGCTGACACCCTAAAGATATCAAAGGAATGTGTTGGACATATCGTGAATGAATATTTGGATATGCGAAAGCTCTGTTCAAAGTGGGTGCCGCGCGAGCTCACAATCGACCCAAAACAACAACAAATTGATGATTCTGAACAGTGTTTGGAGCTGTTCAATCGTAATAAACCCGCATTTTTACGTCGATATGTGACAATGGATGAAACATGGCTCCATCATTTCACATCGGAGTCCAATCGACAGTCAGTCGAGTGAATTGCATGTGATGAACACCAAAAATGCTATAACTTCACTAAAAATGCTATAACTCACATACTAATAGTGCAAAAGCTGTCAAATTTATACACGTGTCTATTGAAGGTTAGGGCTAACTAAAAATCATATGGATTTATTATTAGTAACGCCATCTATGTGTCAGCCTATGAACTTTTCTGTCCACCTGTTACACTACTGATCTTTCATATTTTTTATTTCACACATATTTTTGAGAGATTGCATTTTCTGCAATCAATTTAGAATGGCCTGCTTTACTTAAGTTGCGATCAGATACTATTTAGATGATAGTTTACATCAGGGGTGGCCAACCCGCGGTTCGTCTTAAATATTTTTCCGGCCAGGGAGATTTATCATACTTTTACAAAGTACATTTATTTTATAATGGCCAAAGTTGTGAAAAACAATATATTAAAAAATATATTATATGTGCCTCCATATATTCGAAAATGAACTGTCGAAATTGTGCGAGAAGATTAACTTAGATTTTAAAATAATATTTCTGGGAATACAGGTCAGATATTGCCTGATTTATGTATGAGTTTTCAGTTATGAGTTTGTAGAATAATTTAATTGTATTTTCCGAACTCCTGATGTGCACTCATCTTGGAACATCTAATATAACATTAAGTGACCTCAGTGACCATCCCTAGATACGCATAGTTGATTGTTGATAGCAGAGCAAACCAGACTCTTAGTTGAAATTTTTAGCGCTTTTGATTCTACTTACACCTGCGAATCATTTTTTCGAAAATGAAATTGACCAAACACAAAACACGCTCAAACAACGGACGCTAACCTGCAACCCATTACGATGTGCCAATACCCAAATTGAGATTGATTTGCAAGAGCTAAGTGAAAGAATGAATATATTTGAGAAAAGAATGAATATATTTCTAAGTGAAAGAATGAATATATTTCTTTACAATGTGCATTAAGTATCATTATTATTATATTATCTATGTTTACATGTAAGAAAAAAAAATAAACACAAAAATTATAGCTCATTATGTTTTAATTTTTCGCTCTAAAAATGTCTATGGTATGGTGGGTCTAAATCTGATTTGGGGATATATAATTTCATATGCGGCCTGCGGAGTTAGGATGCATTTCCAAAGTGACCCGCAAGATTATGTGGGTTGGCCACCCCTGCTTTAGATAACACATTTCAGCTAGTGTTCCTAAATTGTTCATTTACTTGTTGTTAACTTGATGATATTCTTTTGTGTCCCTAGGTGCACGACGGAGCCTCTGATACAGATCCCGCTATCGGAATGTACTGCACTCTGGTCACACCTCCGCCCCTGACCACTTCCGGTCATTCAGCTCTGGTCGTCTTTCACACGGACTACAGCGGACAGCACATTGGATTTCATATCACATATGCATCACAGTCCAGTAAGAAAGGCATTTTTACATTCGCTATCGATTATGAATGCTTTAGTACTGCCAGAATTAGTAAGACAGCAGTTGATTCTTTATAGAAACTTCATTAGACTCATTTATTTATCAAATTCTAAAAGCCGTATACACATTAATTAGTAAACTACATAACATAGTACATTAGTAAACTATCTCTTAATTTAATGATTTAATGTTAGCTTAAGAGTTCTTATTTTGTTGGCGCATCCAATATACGAGACGCATGTCAGGCAATTTATAAAGACAAAGGATAAGCTCTGTGGGGTAAGTAAAATAAGAGGATCTATCTTTTCTTTCTTCTAGGAAATTAGCTCAACTCAAATATTCCCCTTCTATTAATAAATATATTTTAGATAACGAAATAGTAACTATATGAGTCAGTGAGGTAGGGGTTCTTTTTTTTAAAAATATAGACAATTGAGTTTTGTTAAAAGCATTGAATGAGACAATTTCTACCGCTATTTGACAAACTAGACAAATGGGAGAAAGTAGAGTCTTTTAGCAAGATAAAACTGCCATACATCTTTATAACCTGGTGTTAGCGTTAAAGAGATAACAGATACAGTCTACCTGGTTATTTACCAAAATTATCATAATTTAAAATGGTTGTGTGACAGACAGGGCCATTCTTGCTGCTAAAACGAAGAAGTTCACCAAGTAGCTAAACAAATACTTACTGTGTTATATCAGTGAATACAAATCTGTGAACATACACAGTCAGTGAATGCAAATCTGTGGACATATACAGTCAGTGAATATTAATTATTCTTTATCACAGCAAATGCCCACTAGAGTTCATAATTCCCTTGATCTGGCTTTTTACTTAAAGTGGGATCTCCAATAATGTTACATAACATAACATCCATTAATACTCCTCACATTATACATAACATTATACTCCATTAATACTGCCTACATTATGTATAACATTTACTCCAATAAACCAGACCTACTAAAAATTTGCAATAATACTGACTTGAAACAAAATTAAATAGTCCATCTCGATACAACTCATTCTGATGGATCTCACTTTTAACCTGGAGAGGTTGCAATTTTCAGTGAGGTTTGCTATTACAATCACGATCAAAGCGTGGGTTTTCTATTATATACTATAGAATGGATTTGATATCATCATGTTTCGCTCGTGAACAGCTTCATGTTGCTCGCTCAAAGGTAGGTTCATACATTTATTCTCGCACGTGGAGGGGAAACTGAAAATGTTGTCAAATTAGCATTAAGGTGATTAAGAAAAAAGGTTTTATTTCTTAATTTATATTCAATTCTCATAATTTTTAAATATCTCTCAATAAAATTACTATTATTTTACACTGAAGTCATTTTTATGCTATTCATTTTCTTGTCTGATGAAGTATAGAAATTAAATATCCAGGCATTGCCGAGCAAAACAGCTGGTATATATATATATATATATATATATATATATATATATATATTCTTTTTTTCTGGTTTTGGTAATATTTTGATGAGATTAGAAAGCATATAATTTTTTAACGAATACAGCGTTTACTTGTTATATAAGCTTATTTTGTATTTTAACATATCTTTGTAAAATAAGTAGTTACATCGTAATTCAGAAAATGACACTCACAAATTTCCTCTTTTTCGAATTTTCTTTCCTTTTTATTTTCTTTTGTAATTATTTTGTGTATCTCTCTCTTATACACACACACACACATACATATACATATATGTGTGTATATACATATATATGTGTGTGTGTATTATTAATTGAATATGTGTATTATATTTAATTGAAGGAAATTCCTGCAAGAGTTGACGTGTAAGGTTTTAACCATATACAACTTATGTATTATTATTGCATGTTCAAAACCATGAATTCTGTGTTCCATATTAAAAGAAAACATTGATAATTTCTGTTTAGTAAATTTCAGATACATGCATTATAAAACGGTGAAGGATTTACCTCCATTTTATTATTTATTGAATTTTTTTATTACTTTATATTTTGCATTTCAACAAACGGCATTCATATTTTTTTTACTATTCTAACAGGTGTCCAAGGATGTGGTGGACTTCTGACAGAACCTTCTGGCAGAATCAGCTCTCCCAATTATCCTGACGTCTATGAGAACAACCTGAACTGCGAATGGCTGATACGCATCCACCCGGACAACAGGTTACTGCTGACATTCACAGAATTCACTCTGGAACATCACCATAACTGCTCGTTTGATTACTTGGAGGTAATTGATGGACTCATTCAGGAATTAATAAGTGTGTCCACACTTTAGGCTAATTAGACCGGGACTAACAGTTTAACGTGGATTCCGAACCATTCACAAACATCCATGCCATCACCAGGATTGGAACCTGAAGCCTGTGGCTTCAAAAGTCTGAAATTTAGTCAATTGGGATTATTTTACAGGGAGATTTATTTATTACAACAAATAATTAATTTTTACCAATTTTTTCATGATGCTTAGATATTAAAATATTATTGTACATTTAATGTGTACACTTAATTATACAGATATTTCTTTTACTAAATTGAGCTAAAAATAAAACAGAGTTTAAGGTTTAAATAATCATAAATTTATTTATTAAGTAAGTTTTGATTTTTTTTTTTTTTTAATCTTAAAAACCATCAAAATTTACGGAATAAAAATTATGAAAAAATGAAACAAATTTCTATAAAACTGTATTTAATATTGTAACTAAACTGTAGTGTAATGGTCATGATAATACCAGTGACCCTGTATTTGGTGCAAATGGTATTAACATTATATCCTATTTAAATGTATGTTAAAAAAACATCAAGTACCCCAATAAAATCTGAAAATGTGGGATTGCATAAATTTGTTTGTCTCTAAAAGCAAAAATAATGCCAGGACTTTTCTAAAATATGAATTACTTGCATAAGAAACATTTTGTATGATTATTTATATTGTTTACAAACTAATTTTCCTTTTAAGTTGATTTCTGGAGAAAATCAGGAGAGACTTTGAGAATAGCGACTTCCTTTATTAATAAATGAGAATCTTTTTGAAATGATCGATCATTCAAAAATAAAAAAATTCCAATGGTAATTTTTTTTTTTTTGAAATGATCGATCATTCAAAAATAAAAAAATTCCAATGGTAATTTTTTTTTTTAATTTCACGATTAATTATCTGCATGAATAAAAGTTGTTTGTATCAATTATCCTTTCTAAATTTCGACTTATTATTGATGAGTGTTTTTTTAGCTTGTAGTGAAATGTTACATTTCTGTCAGAAAACCAATAGCTAATAGCTAAATTATACAACATATACAGCCAGCTTAAATTCAATATCTTCTCATATCTTGTGCTCGAAACCTATAAAGGTTAGAGATATGAAATAAATTTTTATGGTGATTAGACGAACATTATTTATATACATTAACTTCGTTTTTTTTTTCCGACTCGAAAATTAAAATTTAATAAAAATTTTAAATGAAGATCACTTTATTCTTTTATTCTATTGTGCATTTAGTTACACACACACAAATCTCAATAAATGAAAAAGGTTCTTATATTAAAACATTGAGATTTATGTTATACATTTTTTTTGTTCTAATGCTTAGACATACCTTTTGTTAATGTTCTACGCTTAGACAGCTGTCTTGGATGCCTTAAGGCAAGCGCTGCACAGACGTTACTCACTTTGCATTACCCAGGGGGGGCGTTTAACTTGAAGATAAGCCACGGACGCGGAGTAACAATGCCCCGCAACGCTCTACGATCCTATTAGACCGGGGACCTACGGCTTAAAGGGAATTCTGAACCATTACAAACATCCATAGCCGAGACTCGAACCCGAAACCTGTGGTACCGAGCGCCAGCGCACTAGTCACGAAACTCCTTGGCTACAAGATAGCCGCAAGCCTCTATCAGGGAAAAACTTCAGATGAGGAGATAAATGCAGTGCATGAGACAGCAGCGAAGTAGAAAGAGAAAACTGTTCTTTGTGGTGGAGATTTCTATCTTGAGCATTGGTGATGCTGATGATATAGCATGGTGACAACCGCAGGCTATTATCCTGGAAAAACTTCAGATAAGGAAAAATATACAGCGCAAAGTAGAAAAAGGAAGCTGTTCTTTATGTGGGCGATTCCTTTCTTGTGCTTTGATGATGTTGATGGTTTGGCATGGTGGCAACCGAGAGCTTCTAACTTGGGAAAAATTGTAGAAGAGGAGCAAATACAATGCATGAACAGCAGCAAGGTAGACAAAAGGAAACTTGCCCAAAAAGTAAATGGAACACACAAACAAAAGATTTATGTTATACAAGTATTGTATAATTTTTAAGATACAGAGAAAATTAGAAAAAATGATGGAAGTGAAAAATATTTTTTTTTCTAATGCAGTTGGCAATAAAGAGACAGTTATTTTTATGCTATAAGCAAGGGCTGCACCGCTGTTAGTCATTTAGCACTATCCAGGGGGCACGTGTAGTCTGAAGATATGCTACGGACGAGAGTAACACTACCCCCACAACGCTCTGCGATCCTATTAGACCGGGACCTACGGCTTAAAGGGAATTCCGAAACCCTACAAACAGACATGGCATCATTAGGACTCGAACCCGAAACCTGTAGTACCGAGAACCAGGGCCCTAGTCACTCGGCCATCAGGAATGAAAAATAAATATCAATAAATCAGAAATAAAAATAATATGAATATGGGAAAAACAAGTTGAAGTAATTTACACATATCCATTTATTAAATAAATTTTACACACACAAATTGTTAATAAACACAAATTTGAAATCCTTTTTTTTTTTCTTGATTGACTAATGCAATATGAAAATGGAAAGATAAAACTCTACTCGATCGTAAATTAGATTAAATATGGCCTCACTTCTCTAATACATTTTAAAATTTCCAACACTAATTTAATTAATATATCAAATATCAATATTTTCTTCACAGAATTTCTATTTTATCTTGAAAAAAAAACAATACAACTCATATTTTTGAAAAGAAAATTTTCGATAAAATTAAAAAAATATCCCCCTTAAAAACTTTTCAGCAACCAACATTTTTTTATAGGAATTTTTTTTTTTATTTATGTTTTGGCAAGTGAGTATCATTGTTTAATATAAAATAGCTTATATGCTTTTTCAGTAATTGGCCAAAATATAGATGTTACATTTTTTTTACACAGGTCTATAGTGGAGACACAGACAATGGTCCTCTCTTAGGTCGCTACTGTGGATCGAATGTACCACCAGACTTGCTTACCTCTACTAACCAACTCTTTATCCGATTCAGGACTGACAACTCTCTCACCCACAGCGGATTCAAGATTGAATACCAGACCAGTAAGTTCATTGAATTTCGAAGTACAAGGGGATTATAATTAAAGAGACCCTATTCAAATCTCTCTAGAACCCGTTCTGTCTAACATATTTTGATGAAACTTAGTATATACGGTACATGGACTATGGGTAAAAAAATTTCTGCAATAAAAATAGTTCAAATTTTGACCACCAGGTGCAATTTTCAAACATTCCTCGTGCAAATTAGTCAAAACTATAAAGACATTTGCAGTCACAGCTAGAAAATCATTCTGGTTGCCTTTGTCATCGTTGCCTTTGTCATCGTTGTCATGCCCTTACAGAAGAAAGACCGAGCTTTACTGGTAAAACTGTTTTATCAGAACGGCAACAGTAGCTTAGCTGTAATGCTTAAATATCGTCTTTGGGGTAAAGATTTCTTTTGGATAAAGATGTCTGCTCAAAAATCATTTTTAAAGAATATGAGCAATTGATATCAAATATTTTGATGAGGAGAAAATTTTTGCAGAACAAATGAAGCTTCATTGGTGTAACGTCTCGGCCTATACTAGACCTATAATGGAAGAAGAGGTCACTTTCAGGTTTATGGAACACTTTAATTTTTATTTATAAGCATTATATACAGAACTCTATTTATTACAATTTATTACTTAAAAAAAAGAAAATTAGAGAATTACATTTGATTCTCAAGTGCAGTTCACTCTAAGGACGGAGATTTTAAGAGTACTCGAGTCTACTTCATCAGGTCTACGGCAAACCTTAATTATCCCTCGGCGTGCTACATGAAACCTTAAGTAGCTCACATTTAAAACAGGCGGAAACTCCAGCCTGTTCAGTCACCTCAGAGAAAAAGAGAGAAACAATATTCTGGTCGACTAGTCGTATAACTTTCTTCTTCTTTTCCAAACACCTCCCTTTAAGAAAATCTGTGAAGAAGGGCTTCCAGTCAGCTTCCCTCACTTCTCATTGGAGTCGAAACTTTCTCAGCCCATGGTCTATCCCCCATCACTATGCAGCAGCTCATAGTGTAGTCCATATTCCATCTGTAGTTGTTACGACCTGTGAAGGTCGCACAGACAATCGCTAATTTCATGAGGTCTCATTATCCATGACACAGAATATATCAGATTGAGTGACAGGTTGTTCTCATTAATACAAAAAACCAATTGAATATAATATAACTATCCACAAAACTGCTTATCTGCTGTCAAATTTGACGGATAGGTTGTTTTATTATGTACTTGTTATACATTCCACTCTCCTATGAACGGAATTTTACAACTCTTTCCGTGATAAAGTGCTACAAATAACGTGCTACAAAAAACGTTCATTAGTGATAATTTACCAAAAATATCTCCCATTTTAAATAAACGTGATGATGTAATTTAATATTTTGACGTTCATTTAATTACGTTTTTCAAATACGTTTCCGTTTTTCAATAAATAAAAATATTTTCTTAGTTGAAATTTAAAATATTTGTAATATAAAAATTGCTGTTCTTATTGAATATATTTAAATAAACTTCTAAATTACTAAAACTAAAAAAAAAAAAAATTAAACTATATTACACAAATTTCTATTTATTACTTTTGAATAGGTTTTTAAATATGTTAAGACCTTCACAAATATTCTATCCCACGTTATTCTGAAACTAACCTCTTTAAAAACTCTCATCTAAGTTAATTGTTAATGTACGAAAAAAAAAGAAAGAAAATGTACGAATTAAAAAATAAATAACATGAAATAATATGTATTTATACATTCGATTTAAACTATTTTTACCAGAATTCATACAATTCTTTTTCATTTCATTTAATGACGACCTAGAAAAACTGATTTTCACTTGAAGCAATTAATTATTCAGTTTTATTATATTATTTTATTATTATTTTTCAGTTTTATTATATTATT
>BPLQ01013528.1:745876-756275 GCA_021605075.1 Caerostris darwini
TTTTATTATATTATTTTATTATTATTTTTCAGTTTTATTATATTATTATTTTGTTAGTTTGCGGTGGTGTGTTTACTGATTTTACGGGCACTTTGAGTAGTCCCTATTACCCAGACTCGTATCCTGCGCAGGCGCAGTGCATCTACGAGATTCAACTGGATCCAGGTTTCCTTGTGAATGTCACTTTCCAGCACATGGAAATCGAAGAGCACACCAACTGCCGATTCGATTTCTTGGAGGTAATTTTGCAATATTATTTTCTTAATTTTCACCTAATTTTTTTCAATATTTAAAAATATTAACGACTTAACGACTTAATTAAGACCAGGGGTGGCCAACCTGCGGTCCGCCTTGAATATTTTTCCACTCCGTGAGATTTATCTTACTTTTGTAAAATATATTTATTTTATAATGGCCAAAGTAGTGAAAAACAATGCATTAAAAAATACATTATGTGCGCTTCCCTCTATTCAAAAATGAACTGTCAAAATGGCGAGAAAAAATTCACTTTGATTTTAAAATAATATTCTTGCGAATATAAGATAGATGTCTGTTTTATTCATGAGTTTATAGTTATGGGTTCCTAGAATAATTAGATTATATTCTGCGAACTCATGATGCGGGCATCCTGAGTTATCTGATTAGATTCGGTTTTGTGTTCCATTTTAAGTGACCTCAGTGACGCAATGACCATCCCTAGATACTGACAGTTGATTGTTCATAGCATAGTTACATGTATCTTAGTTGAAGTTGTTGCCGCTTTTGGTTCAACTTATAACTGGGAACCTTTTTTTTTCGAAAATGAAATTGACTAAACACAAAACATGCTCAAAAGGACGCTAACCTGTAACACCAATTGCGATGCGCCAATACCCAAATTGAGATCGAGTAGTTAACGCTTTTGGTTCCATGTGCTGGAACTCCACGAACCGTTTTTTCCGAAAATGAAATTGACCCAACACAAAACACGCTCAAACATAATACTTATCCTGCAATACCCATTACGATGTCCAAATACCCAAATTGAGATCGATTTGCAAAATTTAAGTGAAAGAGTGGAGAAACACATATCGCACTAGTGAAATAAATATTTTTTAAGGATTTAATTTTTTTTAAAATTTCGTTTATATTTATATATTTTTTATATTTCATTTTGAGTGTTATATATTTCTTTACAATGTGTTTAGTACCGTTATTATTATATTATTTATCTTTACATGTAAGAATAATAGTAAACACAAAAATAATAACTCATTACATTTCAATTTTTCACTCTAAAAAAATGTCTATAGTGTGTCTAAATCTAATATGGGAATATACAATTTTATGTGTGGCCCGCGGAGTTAGGATGCATTGTCAAAGTGACCCGCAAAGTTCCTTACGGTTGACCACCCCTGTTCTAAATAGTATATTTCAATCAGCTATTCGATGGAAAGATATATAAAGATGGAAATGGGCGAATTGATTATTTGTTAGGGATACTAATTAAACATATACTGCGTAAAGTAATCTGAAATAAAATGTAACAGTTATTGTGAAATTTTACTTTAATCTAATTTTTCTTTTGATTTTACGTTATTTAAAATTTTAGATACTAAATATTTAATTTTTTATTTTATTTAAAACTCCTCTGAAATTATCCTTTCCTTTTATTACGGCACTGTCCATGTCCATAAAAGTAATCTCTTTATAACGCTAAGCGTTGCAGCTTCTGTTGTGATGGATCCCCTGTAGGTATAAGTCTGACTTGACTCCGGGTCACTGAAGAAGGAGGGAAGTGGGCGAACTACTCCGCATTTGAGTACCGTATGGGAGAAAACCCGGAAGACTCCCACATGGTAACCTGACTAACGAGAGTGACTCTGAATATCCTTAAACTCTTATCTGGTCAAATTGAATACATGGCGATAAAAGAAAAAACATGGTTATTGAAAAACAGGAAATAAGTAGTTAAGGAAAATGTCCCCAAATTAAGAAATTTAAGATGAAAATTGAAATAAAAATAAAAATTAAGTAAAATTAAATTAATTAAATAGTTAAGAGGTTCCACAGGAGGATAGGGTAACCGCTGCTAGAAATGATGACTAATGGAGTAAGTAAGGGTCTATCCTACAAACGTTCGGCTGCACGAACCACGCGCATGACAGCTGGACCATTTCGTCTAGGAGTTTTGTGAATGGTAAAGAATCGCCCTTGGGTGTTTAGCATTTTCCGGCAGAATAAAATCGTATCTCGGGAGATTACGAATTTCCTCATTCGGAATATGTTCAAGATTTGCATAGAATTTTTCAGCGAAAACATTGAATGCTCCAGCTCACACTGCTTTGATTCTTCGTACACTCTAAAGACCACTCCGTGGACACCGTTTTGAGTCGATTGAAGAGATTCAACGTGAATCGGAGCGCGCTTTGAAGGCCAACATTGCCGATGACTTTCTAGAATGCATTGAGGAGTGGAAAAAAAGTTGACATAAGTGCATTGTGTCCGGAGGGGATTACTTTGAAGGCGATGAAATAAATTTGAATGAATGAATAAAGATTTTTTGACAAAAAAAAATTGTTCTTACTTTTTGGGCACAGTAATATATACAACTGTGTGTTAAATTCCATGTGCTCGATTAAAATCCATTTATGTCTGAGCATTTTCTACTTTTTACTGTAGGTTCGCGATGGCGATTCTGAGGAGAGCCCAGTAATGGAAAAACTCTGTGGATTCAGGACACCAGAAAACATCATCTCTACGTACAACAATCTCTGGATGAAATTTGAAACCGACGGCAGTGTGCAAAGTCGGGGATTTATTGCCCAATATGAAGCCCTTGAAATAGGTAAGCTATATTTTTACAAAAGTTACACCACATTTTTAAATTCAACATCAATTCTTAGCTGCAAGATGTAATTTTGAATGCCGTCTGAATTAAGATAAAAAAATAAAAAATATATTTCTAATATATTTAAGATTCGCTAATTTCTGTCTTAATATATTTAAGACATTCGCTAATTTCATGGGGTCTCATTAACCATGATACTGAATATCTGCCATCAGATTTGAGTGACAGGTTGTTCTCACGAGTACACAACACTAATTGTATGTAATATAACTATACATAATAGTGCTTGTCTGCTGTCACATTTAAATTATGGGTTTTTAAAATAGCATACATTGCTCTCTCCTGTAAATGAAATACCAAAACTCTTCTCGTGAGAAAAAAAGTTATACTTGCTACCACAACTACAGAATACAATAATATGTAGGATTAAATATTTTTACGTCATTCCTTTAATTAATAAAATTTGAAAAATAAATTAGAAGTGAAAAAAATGTGTGGTGACCCATGAGAAACAAATGAATTCAGAACAAATTGTTTTTCTCAACAGGATGCGGAGGCCTCCTGACGGAACCACGAGGGGTGATCGCATCCCCCAGGCATCCCGAGAGGTACCCCCACTCGCTCACCTGTGCGTGGTACCTGAAGGCCGCCCCGGGAAGCATCATCCGCCTGACCTTCGACACGTTCTTCCTGGAGGCGGACATGGAGTGCCGCTTCGACTACGTGCAGGTCATGGACACGGATGGAGTGCAGATCGGAAAGTGAGTCCAAATGCCTTAAAAATCGTTGAAATATTTATTACTATATATACACTGGTGGTCTGATACATTGGGATATATATATATATATTACAGTCGAATTTTTTTTTGTTTGTTCTGATAAATGTCATCTTAATTGGATGTTGAGAAATGAGCTTTATCTGTGGTAAATATTAGATTAAAATCATCATAATAATATTATGGGCAAGATAAAGAAGGAATGATCAGGTGAAGCAAGCAACAAGACGAGATAAAGGTGGGTTATTATGGAATATCCGAAACCGAAAACCAGCCTCCTTAGAATTACTTTGATGATAATTAAGGAGCCCACATCAATGCTACCATGAATAGCTTATATGGAATAATAAATATGCACCAAGACAGATTTTTCTCTCAATACATCAGGCCAAATTACTGTTTATTGATCGCAAAAATTTCTTCTCTCTTTCTCTCTCTCTCAATATATATATGAAATTATTATAATATATATATATATATATATATAGTAGCAAAACACGGCATACGTTGTCCTGTCAAAAGAAAATACATATCAATATATACAATACTACAATATATACAATATATATATATTGTAGAAAATTATATATCGTGAATTTATATATACTTATCCATGTTCCAATATATGTGCATACTAATTTTCATGGATTTCGCTTGAACGGCATATAAGATGAAATGCTACAGCACCCTCTGATGGCAAGTAATAATAAAGTTGATAGATCGGTCCTATTTTTCATACTCGAATGCATGTTATTACCAATTTTCACAGCAATTGGTTGAACGGTATAGAAGTTGATAGACTGCAGCAACATTTGTTGGCGGTTTAGAATAAAGGGGATAGCATAAAAGCATTCTCCATGTTTTGTCAAATGAACACAAGTCATTAGGTCAAGCCGTTTAAGAGTAGTTAAATGACAAACACACGTACAGAAAAATTATATCGATTGCAACTCCCCCTACCGGGTCCAATTGTGAATTGAAACCGTCCAGGATCCTACTCAAGCACACACAAAACATTTCACCAAAATCGGTCCAGCCGTTTAGGAGGAATTCAGTGACAAACACATGTACAGAAGAATTATATATATATAAAGATATATCAATTGCGACGCTGCCAGATCCTGCCAGATTGTGAATCTAAACCATTCAGGGAGCCACTGTATGGTTTAGATTTACAATTGGACTCACAAATTCACTATTTGATTCACAAATTTATTTTTTCTATCCTCGTAAAACCGTATGTAGGAAACAAAGAAAATATTAATTATATCTGAGAAAAATTAATGTATTAATTATGTGTTAAATGTCAATTATATGTGAGATATTCTTGGAAATTTACACTGAGAATCCTCTTCGAACATATATCCCTATTCTTCATTAAGAAAGTTGTTTCAAATCCTATTCACATTGCAGCTGCTTTGCACTTTTCAAGAGCTGAACTGAAGGGTTAGTGCAAGGGACACATTGGAATTTTTTCTGCCTTACCATTGGCTATCAGAATCATAAATGATAGATTAATTAAAACTTGTTAGCCTCAAAAGACTTTAATGTTTCTTTACCTCGCAGGTACTGTGACAACCGCAAGCCTCCCATACTCACCTCCATGGACAGTTCTCTGATTGTGAAGTTTGTTTCCGATGCAAGCGTGGCCAGAGATGGGTTCTCAGCAAGATACGAATTTTTAGATGGCGTAGAAGGTAAGTGCAGCATTATCTTCGTATTTTTCTCTATATGCAAAAACAAGAGATTTTTTTTTTTATTAAATCTTAAATTATACGGTAGATAAGAAAACGAATCATAAGTTTACGATGATTAAGACTTATGGTGACAAAATAGCCGGTCTGACAAAGGTCTTTATAGGTAAATGTTAAAGTTCATCAGTTACATAAAAAATAACATGGAAGATCTATTGGATGAACAAAAACATTAATTACGATGAATTTAAAAATGACTAATAATTACTCTCTGCTTTGAAAGGGATTCCCGATTTTAAACCTAAAAGGATAAAAATCAGGATATTTTTCACAATAAAGTATTAATGGGGGAATGGGTTTTATTACATGGCTATTATCAAATTGCACGTCGAAATGAAATATTTGTTAAAGTTCTATAAATAAATTCCTGATTATACTTCTGATATAAATATTTTGAAAATGTTACCTATTTTATTCATAGTTTTTGTTATTTAGATATATATGAAATTCGCAACACTATCAAGACCAAGTAAACCGAAAAACCCATGTCTCATTCATCTGTCAGAATATGGGTAAAAGATTAGTAATAGTCTAGTAATTGTAAAAAAAATAAATAGAAAGGACTGTACGTTCCAGTAATATACAAATGGCATAAAGTTCACAACAATGTCAAGAGCAATTAAACTGGAGGAACCATATCCCATTCATCTGTTCGAATATAGGTTAAGGATTAACTTAAGCTCATCAACCGTAAAAAACCCTTTAGAAAACTGCTTTTTTTGTACTAATAAACTGTTTTCTTTATCCTTTCAGCTTGCGGTGGTACCTATTACCGCGACACCGGAGTCATAAGATCCCCAGGATATCCAAGACACTATCCCCACAATGCCCATTGCGTCTGGATTCTTAAAGGTTGGAACCAGCGACAGATCACCCTCAATGTCTCATCATTTGATCTGGAAGAGCACCAGAATTGCCGATATGACTATCTGGAGATAAGGTATGTCAACTATTTAATTTTATGCTCTCAGGTTGTTTTATTTAGCGAAACCTGTGTTTAACTTATGCATGATACAAACAATCTACTGATGTTGTTGTTAGGCGAACAATGACTTTCCAGAAGAATTTCAAGAGTAATTAATTGCTTAGCATTCCTGTGTTGCATGGTAAAAAAAAATCAAAAATTATCTACTAGAAAGCCTAACTAATCAATTAATAAGAGATGCTCACAATCACTTATATTCCTAACTCCTAAAACTTATTGGTTTCCCACGCAGTGCTAATTTTGTGAAGAAACTGTTAAGTAACGAATATGAAACATATTGGTATATTGCAATTGGTATATTAGTATTGGTATATCGGTATATTGTTTGCAATGTTGACACTCGCATTAGTGATTATTTAGTTGATGAAACCAAACATAGGATTGGTTGCAACAATTACATTATATTTCGGAAGTAATAAAATCGTTTCAGTATCGCATACTAAGAAATAGAATATGCATGTTCAGATCTATTAATGAGCACAGGTTTATTTAGTACACTACATGTGCTCAACAAATGAACTTTCTATAATTTTTCTTTCTCTGTTTTCTTATTGTAATCTTAATGAATGTAATGTAAGAACAGAATTTTATTATTAGTGCAATTGAAAAGATATTATGCCATATACTATATTGTGCACACTTTATGTTAATTAGACCGGGTCCTACAATTTAACGTGGATTCCGAACAACTAACAAAATTCCATGCCACCTCCAAGATTCGAATCCGATAGCATTGATGTTTACAATGTGATGTGATGTTGTGGTACCAAAGGCCAGAGCGCAATCCAATTGGCCTTCATGGCACTATATAGAAAACTGGAGTAGGATATCTTAAACAGCCATTTAAAGTCACTGGTAATCTCTCTTCTATTAGTATAAACAATCACTTTGTTGTATTCTGACGTGAAATATGAGGTCCAAATTGTACCAACAGATTGTCCAAACTCTGTTTACTCATCAGGAAATAATTTAAAAATTTGTCTGGATACCTTTTCAAGTTCTCAAACATTGTGTAAAACTGAGCATTGATAATTCTTTCTCTTAATATTATATGTTTTATTTATTTTTAAGTTTTAGTCTAAACATCTAAAACGCATGCAATGTCTTTAAAATTTGTTTTAAGACTGAGTTATGTGGCCACCACTTCATGCATTGAATCACCTCGTGCACACTTAATGAGATGTAAAAAAACAATTTTCAGTATACAGGAAATACTTAATTACCAAACATAAGTACTCCAACATAGGATCTCTTGTTTTATAGCTGCACACATTGCATTGGCCAATGCTTTCCGTTGATGAGTTTCAGTTGATTGCATTTATTTTATATAAATTGCTTTTAATCATATGGGAAAATAATTTCTATCTGATATGAGATTCAGATTTATCAATAAATATGTATTAATGTAAAATATTTATGGGTCTCGATTCGGAACTGGAATGAGAACTGTTAAATTGTTTTCTTTGTCGTGTAGAAATGGGGAATCCGAAGTCTCACCTCTCGTTGGAAGATACTGTGGAAACACCATCTTGAAAGGGATTAAATCTCACAGCAATGTTCTGAGACTGGAGTTCAAGACAGACGGTTCTGAAACTGCACAGGGCTTCGAAATTTTTTACGATTCCACAGCAACAGGTAACATTTATTTCTAATTTGTTAAAAAAAATTGTATGATATTGCCATGATTTAACATTAAATGACAAACCAATAAGCCTCAAAAGTATTAAAAGTCTTATCTCCACAACTATAATACTCTTCCTGTCCACTGACTTGTTTGAATATTTCTCGCATTACGATATCGTGGGATAGTTGATATCATGCTTACAGTATAAGCATTTTTATGGTCAACCCTTATCAGACGAGCATATTTCATTACCTACAGCATGAAGAAAACCAACGTTTCCATTCTAGTAATAAATTAATTGCTGTAACGTTTGAATTTTATTTTTCGTAGCTCAATTACATGCACCATCTATCTTCTATTTTGCAGGCATAAGTTAGATAAACTCAGTTTATGATTACACAAAATCTTTTTCTTCGTAAACAAGTTTACATGTACATGCACATTATAAACTTGGTCATACACATTGTAAACTTATTACCTGAATGGCAAGACTGATGTGCTTTATACTGAAAGCGACGAAATAAGCTTGTCTGATATGTGCTTCAGATTTGGACTAAGATCAGACGTGGAGCAAATAAACTTGTTGGTGCTATTGTATGCATCTGATTTTTTTTACGTAGTCCCATTGAAAAATATCCAATGGGATGAATGGATAATATTCAATGGTACTCCATACTAATTTGATCATGCATATCCTTTCCAAAGATGTTGTACCATTTTTCCCATTTTCCATGGCTATTTTTCGAATTTTGGATCTTAACAAAGACATTATCAACGCTACTTCGCAAATTTTTTTTTAAATATTAATATTTTATTTATGCGACCTGAATATCTCTTTCACTGTCTTTTTCGGAATAAAATTTCTTTCATTCGTGTAAATGCAGGTTGCGGCGGGAAAATGACAGCACCTCAAGGTTCTATTGTGTCTCCCAACTATCCTCAACCGTATCCTTACAATGCAGATTGCCAATGGCTCATTCAAGTATCCGCAGGTTCTTTAATTAATCTGGCTATGGTTAGCATTGACATTGAAGAGCACCGGACGTGCTTGTACGATTATCTTCAAGTAAGTGGAACCATTTATCATTCAGTAGATTTTTATTTCTTGATTTTATTTAAACACATATAAATCAACGTTTAATTTATATTGTAATAATATATCTATATAATTATTATCATTTATTAATTTATCATTATATTATATTATGATACTATTTGAATAATATGTAATAAATTAAACGTTTAGTTTATTAACTTCAACATTTAATTTAAAAGATTTTTTTTTTTTTTTTTTTTTTTTTTTTTTTTAGAATTTCCTTTTAAATCATTGTCTCATATGAAATACATTTTTTATGCAATAGATTTATAATTTTTAACATTTACAAATTTATTTAAAAGCTGATCAATATGATGCGTATTACTACAACTACATCACACCACATCATTGTGCCCAGAGCTGAGTTGCCCCTTTACAGTATGGGCATGATGTGGGTGAGGTCTGATTGAGGTCTGAGACGGTCTACGCCATATGAGACAGGGACAGAAGTTTGACAGGTTTCCGTGACGCTCTTACAGTCATATTAGACCGGGACCTACGGCTAAAAGTGGATTCCGAACCACTACAATATCCATAGCACCGCCGGAATTCAAGCTCGAATCCTGTAGTACCGAGTGCCAGAGCGTTAGCCACTCGTCCATCAGACCCCAATATATGCATATAAAAGCTAATAACTGTTTTAGACTAATAGTTCAAGGAACAATTTTGGATAATTAGTAATGTAAAATAAAATAAAGATTAATAGTGAGCAAATATTTTTACTCAAAAGTAATCAGGCATATGCTTTTCAAAATGATTCAAATATAGTAATAAAATACTGGTTTGTTATGATCTCTCTACTTAATTTTTAAAAAAATGTGGAGTTAATTCTGTAAGAAAGTAAATAAAATCTAACTCGAAGGCTTCTTTATGTATGAAAAAGAGTTGAACTTCATTAAAAAACAAGCAGAGGATAGCAAAATTTTATTAAATATCCAAGCCATAGTCTTCATTGCATATTACTATAGCTTTTATCGTCCATTTCTTCCGTATATTTAACAAAATTAGCTAAAATCAGTAGATATAGTGTATACGTAGAGAATATTCAAATTTCTCTGAAATTTGAATATTCATTTTCATATATTTCAATATTTTCATTTATTATTATTTATTATTTTCATATATTTTATTATTTTCAATTATTATTATATATTTTTCAATATTTATTTTCATATTCTTTTCTATATTCATTCATTGATTATTTCATTTTTGAAGTTAATTTTCATCCAGAGTACAAAACTATATAAAACCATTATGTCTTTGGCTCACTTTTGACGAAATATTACTATTTCACTATTACGAAAGCTCTTACCCTGTTTGGGTTTGTTAGTGGT
>BPLQ01013528.1:760705-818205 GCA_021605075.1 Caerostris darwini
AATTAGAATTAGAAAGTATAATTATCATTAGTAAGTATAATTAGAATTAGAAAGTATAATTATCATTAGTAAGTATAGTTAAAATTAGAAAGTATAATTATCATTAGTAAGTATAATTAGAATTAGAAGGTATAATTATCATTAGTAAGTATCATATAATTAGTTATTAATGACATTTAAGTATTGATTATTTCCATTTGAGATGATGCCTTCTTAGCTTTCTTCTTGAGAAACGCAGATGTCTACGAAATCAATGGAATTGAAAAACTGTAAATTAAGCAATGACAATCTGAAACAATATCAGGCTAGATGAGATGAAGTTTTCCACTCTTTCTTCTTGAGGATTACATGTGTCATACGAATTCAATGGAATTGAACATACCGGAAATTAAATAATGATAATCTGAAACAGTATCAAGCTAGATGATATGAAGTTATCTCATCTTTCTTCTTGAGGATTACATGTATCATAAGAAATCAATGAAATTGGACAAATTGAAAATTAAATAATGACAACCTGAAACAGTATTAGGCTAAATGAGATGAATTTTTCCTGGCATTTTTCTTGAGGATTACAGTGTCATACAAATTCCATGGAATTGGACATAATGAAAATTAAATAATGATATTCTGAAACAGTATCGGGATAGAAGAGATGAAGTTTTCCACTCTTCCTTCTTGAAGATTACATCTATCATACGAAATCAATGGAATGGCTCGGCCCACGCATTATAATATAATTCCTTGCCACAACATCAAAAGTACTTATATCATTCAGGATTTAACAGATTATCCGAGGGCTTGGTATATAGAAAACCCTAACATCAGTGACTTTGGGCAATATAATACTGCCCCACCATTGCAAGCAAGGGGTTCGGAGCTGTAGAGTCAATGGTAGACCATGAGTGCAAATGGCAGGTTATTGGTATATTATGGCCTTAATTGATATGGTACAGTCGAGAACATCTTGCATATGCTGCAACACATCGTATATGAAATGCTGGTCCTTCCAATGTTCAATGATCGGCCCACACATGTTAACATAATTCTTGCCACATCGAAAGTGGTGCATCCCCTTCTTCTGACTATCTTCCTTACAGCTTGCTCACCATGGAAGGTGGCGCCCTGTAGGTGGAGCCCTCTGCAATACAACGGACATCCACTCGCGTGTCCTATCTCGTACATCTGGAGAACTTGTGTATGTGCTGGAACTGGATTCGTGGTGGCTGTTGTCCGGCATCTTTTCCATGGCACATTTTCTTTGTGACGATAAATATCTCTCAATTGGTTTCTATCGTTGATAGAACGGTAAAACTGCTGCCGAATCTATTGTATATCGTACTCAGTATAAAATACTAATTAATAATTATGTGCTATTTAGTGTATGACAGGAAATCAAGCATGCATTCTCATTATCTGACGATGCAACGAAAATCTGTTGTTACTACATCATCGTTTTCCGTTTCATTGTTTACACTATTGATGTCTTTTTCGTATGTCGCGAAGTATTTTTTCAGAAGGAAATTATTTATTCTTCATTATTTCTGAGGCATTTCTAAAGAATGAAGTTTTTGATTTTTACAAATGAATATATTGAAAATTGAGCAATTGGTTTAGCATTTTAAACATTATTATTAGTTTAAATCACAAGTTATGTAAGGTTCACATTTGCACAGAGTGTATACCATCAATTTTTTTCAATTTATATATAATCTCTTTACTTATCTGCAAAAGGATTTCCTGTGTTTAAGCAATTTACTTGATTAAAAAATATGCTTTGGTAAAATGATTCAAACATTTTTACTAAAATGATTTAAAATTATTCATATATTTTTTAGGTGTTACAAATTGATAAACACAATGTACAGTCACAGCTGGGAAAATACTGTGGCAGTATAACGAGACCACCAAATTCTCTGGTAACAACATCCAATACGGCAATTATTCGACTGGTGACTGATCAGTCGGTCAGTAGGGAGGGATTTAGACTTGAATGGTCTTTCAGAGGTAAATATAAATTTCGAATTATGTTATTGAAGTTCTCTAATTATTCTCGCCAACCTATTATTACTTCATTAAATGTTGTCACTTGATATTCAAAGCCTCAAATATGCAACCTAGTTGTGATTGCAGATAGGCAATATTATATGGCATATAACATATTTGTTGATTCCTCCGATTTATCCGAAGTATTTTGCATTTCGATCAGAAAACTCAGGTTTTAGAAATTAGAAAATTCCTAAAATTATCCTTGAATTATTCTTAACCTCTTATAATGAGTGACTTTACTTCGAAAGTAGATTATATTGCTCTGTTAATAAATTTTATATACAAATAATTATTAATTTCTATCCATGATATTTTTAATATTGTTAATAGGTGCTTACTTTTCTCAGCTGTGTTTACCCTTCTTAAAATTCTTTAATAGTGGTGTCACAAGTTACTTGGAAAAACCATGTTACAAATTACTTGTTTTATGAAGCTATATGCAGTTTTTTTTTTGTTTTCTTACAAAATAATAATAATTACTATAAAAATTTTTATTTTAATGCAGTTAACACACTTGAATGTGTCATGCTTTGCTGTATTAAGCTTAGCTAATACTTTTAATTACGCATGTTTTAGCTTCGTACTATTTTAAACTTTGTAATCATGCGTGGTATTACAGATTTTTGGTATTTGTAAATCGTCACCACTTTTTATATAAGATAGTTAATTAAGTAAAGTGAATGGCTAGAACTTTCTATTGATTTTTTTGACTAATTAGTGAGAACAATAGCTACTAAATGTATGGAAAGTTCAAAGGTGTTAGGCAAACTTTAAAACTTAAAACTAAGTTTGTATGTCAATTCTACAAAAAAAACCAACTGTTTTTCCATAGAAATACTTGACAACAAAATCAAGCACATTGATAGATAAATGTGTAAAACAACTTGTTTAAATCATGTTTCTTATTAAAAATAACTAATATTTTTTCTATGTCCTTTAATAAGGTTATTAAATATATATATTCAACACAACTAACAAATATGCGTCCAATTGACAGGAACTGACCAAGTTTTATGCAATTATAATAATACTAAATAATACAGGTCACTATCGTATAAAAGTAAACTCGAATATTCTTAAGATTTCATAACACAAAATATGTAAAGCAAATTTCCTACATTTGTAGAAAATGCAAAGAGCAAATATGCTTTGAATGCATGAAATCTGTTCATTTGTCATTTATCATTTATGTTCTTCTTAGAATACAAAAAATTAATAAAACCATATTAATTAATAAAACCATATCATAATAAAACCATATCAATTGTATTTTATTGATTATATAACACATCGAATTTCTGTTGATATAAAAGAAAGGAAGCGAAATCAAACACTATTACAAAATCAAACACATTATTTTTCCTTTACCTCATGAGCTTGTGTCTGTAAAGTGATGAATATCGTCAAGCAGTTTGAAACAGCATCAAACAATAAGTGATGTTGTTTGCAATAAGATACTTCATACAGATAGCTACAACAACAGATAATTAGTAAGCTGTAGAGCCACCATGATATGGTGGCAACACATAAGATGGGCGACCATTAGCTACCCATCAATTGCCACACTTCGTACTCCTAGTGCGTCTATGCAGTCCATTTGTTGATTGAATCTTCCGTAAATTTATACTTATTCCACCTTTCAAGCATTCAGTATTTCAACTAATATTTAAGTAATTCCCTTATTTGTACAATCTTCACCATAAATTGTACACCGCCTATTAGTAAAGGCTATTGAGCAATCTATGAGAAAAGGGTGATTCCATGGACTGTAGCACGTTATAAACATAATAATCAGCCGTTACGGTACTACCAATGTGGAGAATTGGTGACCAGTTGTCGTAGACGATTACTTCCCAAATCATAAAGCCATGTTGTTGTTTGATATTTGCGATTGAATTAGTTTTTTCACCAAGTCTGTGTTAGATTATTGTTGCTGAAACAGAAACGTGACCCTTCTTAAAAAAGTGTATTATCTATTTGCGTCATACGTTATATCATTCTAGTTTTAATGAATTTTCTGAGGACTTGGTATACAAAAAAACCTCAAACATAGGTGTCTTTGGACAACACAATACTTTCTCACCATTGCAAGAAAAGGGTTCAGAGCTTTTGAAACAACAGAAACCTTCTTAATGGGAGCCATGAGGTAAAGTGGCAAGTTATTTGTGGCATATTATCGCCTTAATTGATATGGTACCATCGAGAACATCGTGCATATGCTGCAACTTATTGATGTAAATGAAATGCTGTGCCTGCCAATATTCATCAGAGAATGCTCGGCCCACACGTGTTAACATAATTTTTTGCCACATCATCGAAAGTGGTGCATCCCTTTCTTCTAACCATCTTCAACACAACTTGCGCACCATGGATTCCTGTAGGTGGCTGTCCGCTGCAATACAACAGACTTCAACTGCAATACAACGTGTCCGATCACGTACACCAGGAGAACTGGTGTATGAGCTGGAACTTCCTCCATGGTGGCTGTTGTCCAGCATCTCTTCTACGACACGTTTTCTTTGCGACGATAAATATCTCTCAATTGGTTCTTCTCGTTGATAGAACGATAAAACTGCTGCCGAATCTGTTGTATATCGTACTCACCATGCGCGATGATTTACCAAAATCTCTTGAGCTTTGTCTACACTGTGTGCATTTTTTAAGGTCATGCCTATTTTTTGTCCTACTTTCACATAAGAATTTCTGCTGTAGTGAGATATAAAAGAGCGATAAAAATGATTTAATTTGCATTCAGTAAAATAAAGGAATAAACAAAAATAAATTCTCATGAGTTATTCAATGTCTAATTCAAATAAAGAATTTGCTCAGTATTATCTATAATAACATAAAAATTGTTTATATGTATCTATGTTGTACAAGACAAAGGTGAAATCATCCTTGAAATCCTAGAATTTGAAATATGTCTTTCTAATCTCAACAGAACGGAAAGAATCATAATTTAAAAATAGTTCTCCTCACTAATATTTTAAGAACATCAATATCAAATAACATGGTTTTTCTATTACAGTAGAACCTCTTTAAGTCGAAAACCCTCAAAACTCGAAAAACGTTTTTGATCCCTTCCCTTCAAGCCCCAAAATTTTCATTACTCGAAATTTCTACCCTCTATATGTAGAAATAATGAGTGAATCCCCACAAGCCATTTTGGTATATATTTTCCCTCCGTAACTCGAAAAACAAAATTAGACCTCTGTATCTCGAATGTTAGCAATGTTTGATTTTACAGCCTTTACAACTCGATCCTTTGAAACTAAGTACCTCTATAGTTCAACGAAAAATAAGTTACCGACTTTAAGGATTTGCCGACAATGCATGTCATTGTTTCTTAGAAAACAATGCATGAGATTTTGTAAGGAAATATTCGACTAGTACAGTAAATAGAATAACCAATTCTATGAAATATTCTTATTATAATTCTTATTCTTATAATTCTCAAAATAAGTTAGAAAGAAACTAAACCTCTACTAGTCGAATATTTCCTTACAAAATCCGCGTAAGTCGAAGTCCTCTATACGTCGAAAACTCTATAACCCTTGAAGTTCGACTTACAGAGGTTCTACTGTGATTTCATTTAACTTCATTTGCTTTTCTTTGCGCTAATTTAAAGTTTATTTAATATAAAATTGATGTTATAAAATCCAAATTCAGCTGTAGAAGTAAGTAATAAACCATATCCCAAAATAACTCATTTTACAATTTTTTTAATTAAAATTAAAAATTATTTGCTTGCAGTATCTAGGGATGGACCAAATCTATTCAGAATGATATCAGACAAGACCACACCTAAGTTTTTATTATATCAAATTGCTTCCTAAAAATTTAAAACATTTTCTCAAAATATTTTTTTCTTATGTAGGCTGTGGTGGTGATATACAAGACAAAGCTACCGGCCAGATCACATCGCCCAACTATCCAGATGGATATCCCCTGGATACTACATGCAACTGGCACATTTGGAATTCACCCGGAAATCAAATCGAGCTGACCATTCAAGATCTTGACATGGAAGGAGATAGTCAATGTTATTACGACTACCTGAGGGTAATTATTTTCATCCACTTTTCACATCCATCAAGTGTAAGAAATTATTAATTAATTTATAGTTATCTCTATTTCGTATAATAGTTTTTGTTCTTTTAATAGACAAATAGTTAGTTCCAAAAGCTAAAATTGATCATGAGTAGATTGATAATTTATTTCAACAAATTTGGTACTGTGGCGGTTTTTTCTCTTTTAAGATAACTTATTTTAATGCAACATATTAGAGATAATTTATGAGATTTTCTAATAAATTTAATATTTTATTTTTTTTTTATTTTTGAATTCTTATTGGAAATAAAAAAAATGACCTTTTAGCAATTTACTTTTTTGTAAACACAAGCCATGGATCAGTTTGACTCAGACGGTCAAACCTATCCATTTACTAATAACATGTACAATAAAGTAAAGTATTAAATATGTAAAAAAAAACGATGTAATCGTAATTTTTTTTTTTTTTTTCGAAATAATATTTTTTTCAAGGAATGCCATCTCTCATCTATTTTTCTACTAGTAGGAATATTACTAAAAAGATTCGCAACTTGAAACTACTGAAATTTTCATCAGGAAGAGCACTCTGCTAAATCGATTTCTAGATTAAGGATCTTAGCAATGGATCATCTAGGAAGTGGTACAAAAAATATCATTTACAACCACTAATAATTTCTTATAATTTTAAATTAAAAAGGGTGCGGTTTAAATCCATTCTAAGTATATGCTTAAATTTTAACAATAATCGTAGGGCCTGATGACAGAGTGACTGGTTCGATGCCATAGGTTCCGGATTCGAGTCACGGCTGTGCCAAAAATGTTTGTAGAGATTCAAGCCAGAGGTTAAGCCGTAGGTACAGGTCTAATAGGACTAGCGTTGGGAGTAGGGCTGACAACATTATCCCGTAAAAAGTCAGCGTCATGGAGCCAAGTCAGATCTACGGTGCTTCATCACAACAGAAACTCCCTCCCTTTCCTTCCTTCCATCAGACCACATGGGTTCTTGGACTAGGTCTAGGCGTTGCTATCTACCAAATGGGATAAGAAACAACAACAATGATATTCACAAAAATAGACATTTCCATCAATTATAATTTTACAAAAACCGAAACGATGAACAATGTCGTTCTCCAGTTTAAAATAAACAGTTTTTAAATTATTATACGAAATAAAATAATACTCCGTAATTATTTTTATCTTAGTGAATAAAAATAATAAACATTTTAGATGAAATTTTTAAATTACCATTGAATAATTTATTTGAATACACTTTTTATAATTTTATTTGTGGATATAAAAATACTCAGATGTGAAATTTTCAATCTTACCCAGCCAACGATTTAATCATTTCTATTTTATTTCTTTTTCAATCTCTCTATCCAGTTTATGTAACTTCCTTTTTGTGCTCTTTCAGTTACTCGTTCATTTTATTTTAATTCTGTCCCAGGCATTTCAATTACTTTCATCACTTATTATTAAAATAATAATAATATTAAAAAAATAAACACCTCTTACTCTATTAAACTTTCTTTTAGTATTTGGGCAAGATTCCTTTACCGTTTTTTTTTCCCAGCAATGATCTTTCATCTTTCCAATGGACAATCCAAGATAGAAGCCTTCTGCGCAACCACGGAGCTT
Organism: Caerostris darwini; assembly: GCA_021605075.1. Taxonomy (NCBI): domain Eukaryota; kingdom Metazoa; phylum Arthropoda; class Arachnida; order Araneae; family Araneidae; genus Caerostris; species Caerostris darwini. The sequence continues at coordinate 768,443 of BPLQ01013528.1, forward strand.
CAACAAAACTCAAATCATCATTTTCAATCTTATTTTTCTTTTTAATACACTTTTATTAGTTTCACCTGTATGTTTGTTTGCTTGTAACGGACTCTTTGGGATCGAGTTTGCCCTACTATAAGCTATCAGATTTAATTTAAACATTGCAGACTTATCATGGACCGACGACACTAAAATATTTTGATAAGTTTATTATCTCATCGTGATTAGGATCGCCAGGATGAGTGATTTTATTTTAACTTATGAAGAGCAATTTAACCCATGTAGAATGAAAGTACCTAAGACATTCACACCTACGTGGGACAACGGCACAACGGATAACGCGCCTGACCACGGATCAGGATATTCCCTGTTCGAATCTTGGCCGGCTCGACCTATTCGCATTTAGCCTTTGTTTTACTCACAATTAAATTATTGTAAGAACTATAGTTCCAGTCCTCCGTACCCGGACCTCATTTAAATAACTCATTTTAAAAACACTAAAAAATATGTTTTTAGAGTTAATAAAACTAAAAAATAAATTAATAGTTTAAAAAAAAAACACGCTTCTAGAGTTAAACTAAAAAGTACAAAATAAATTATGGTTTAAAATAACTAAAAAACACGCTTTTAGAGTTAATCAAACTAAAAAGTAAAAAATAATTGTTAACGTAAGAATAAAATGACTGACGAGAAAATGAATGTCACTGTTCCAAAAGCATGGGGTGCTTTGTATGACATTTTTAAACTAAATCTAGATAACCATTGATATCGAGCACCCCATGCTTTTGGAACAGTGACATTCATTTTCTCGTCAGTCATTTTATTCTTACGTTAACAATTATTTTTTACTTTTTAGTTTGATTAACTCTAAAAGCGTGTTTTTTAGTTTTTTCAAATTATTCATGAATCCGCAATCATATCAAGGGAGAGAAAATTTTACTGCATTGATTTTTTGCTGATAATTCTGAAAAATTCTCAAAATTTGTTGAAAGGACTTTCCAACTTCATTTAGTAATAATGACCTAATAATCCCTCCTACCTACGGGTACTCCATCACAACAGGAGCTTCCTCCCTTTCCTTCCATAAGATCACATGGGTTCTTGGACTTGCTCTAGGTATTGCTGTCTGTCAAGTGGGAGAAGAAACAATAGCAATAATAATAGTAGTTAAAAGAGATGGTTCGTTAATACACACAAAAGACCTCCGCATTTATAATAAGTAACTTATTCTGAAACATAATACATTATACTGCCGTCTATTTTATGATTTTCAACGAACTCCATAGGACTCAAAAATTTAATGGATGGAAAACTTTCAAAGTTTCAAATTATTTATTTTTAAATAAGCCTCTTCCATTAATTAAACAAGTAATACAAAAAAAAATTTTTAATCAATTCCTCCTTTTTTTTCACTATATTTTCAGAAAGCCCTTTATAAATAATTTTCATTCATTTTTTAAGTTTATCTGGCGCCATCTATTGGTAGATATAGGCAACTTAAATCAAAAAAGACTAAAATTAGTTAATTAAATTTAATTAATTAATTAATATTTGAAAAAATTGTATGAAGATCAAGTGTCCTCCACTACAAGTTAACAAAAATGCATTTGAACTCGAGTGGAGGAATAAAATGTATTTTATGAACGATTGAAAATCTGAACAAGATATATATAGGGAGAGTGTGAGCTAATAGAAGGAATTGAAAAAAATTAAATCAGTATCTAACAGTAAATATAAGGCTAATCCCCTTCATTTCAATGTGTTTTTTTTATTATCAGGTATATGGTGGTGAAGATGAACATTCTCCAAGGTTGCTGAATCTGTGTCACACGATCAGTGGTCCTCAAGTTGTGACGTCTCACGGTAGCCACATGTTTGTCACATTCAACAGTGATTTCACTGTAACCCGCAGAGGATTCAAAGCCACATTCAAGATGAAACCGGGAGGTATGGTTTTTATTAGTGTATATTAAAATTTGAAGATGTTTTTTTCTTCGTGGCATGCATTATATAAATTTAAATTTTTTATTTAAGATAACAATGTGTTTTTAAAGCAGATTTTTATCGAAACCTTTTAATTTTGGTGTACATGAATTTGAAAGAGAAAATTATGTCTTCTTCATTTTTATTTTCTTGTAAGAAAGTAGTTATTCCTCTCCTTACACATTCGATGTTCTTGAGAGATTAAAATTAAATTATTTAAATTAAATTCTTCAGGGCCTGAATGACCGAGTGGCTAGCGCTCTGGCGCTCAGTACCACAGGTTTCGGGTTCGAGTCCCGGTGGTGCCATGAATGTTTGTAGTGGTTCGGAATCCACTTTAAACCATTGGTTCCAGTCTAATAGGATCGTAGAGTGTTGGGGAGGTATTCTTACTCCGCGTCCGTAGCTTATCTTCAAGCTACATTTACCTCCTGAGTAAGTAGGGACCTAGGGTACCTAAGGGAGTAACGTCTGTGCAGCGCTTGCCTTAAGGCATCAAAGACAATTGTCTAAGTGTTTGCCAGCTGCATTAGAATAAAAAAATTAAATTCTAATCTTAAGAGTCAATTATATTAGGTTGGGGAAAAAAATCCATTATTTTTTTCAGTAGAGGGCTTTAGTGATCGATATATCGTAAAGTATGTATCAAACAATTTCAGATTTGTGCTCGTTGGAAAGGTGACATATCGCACTAAAAAAATTCTTATGCTTTTTGTTTGGTTCATTCAGTTGTGAGTTACAGGGTGTTAAATGTGGAAGTCAACAAAGAGAAAATTCGGTACATTTTACAATTTTTCTTTGATAAATGCGAAAATGTAAGCCAGGCTGCTGAAATTGTGAATGGTGTTTATGGTCCTGATACTGTAACAGCCAATTACGTGCAATTTTGGTTTCGTCGATTTCGTTCAGGTATTTTTGATGTTAGGGATGCACCTCACTTAGGTAGGCCCGTCGTCGAAAATGTCGATAAAATCACAGAAATAATAGAAGTTGATGGCATGTTAGCAGTCTTATCATTGCCCAGGAGCTAAAGATCGACCATAAAACAGCTTTAAACCATTTGCACAAAGTTAGATTTGAAAAGAAGCTTGATGTTTGAGAGCCACACCAATTAACACAAAAAAATATGATGGATCGAATTTCCATCTGCGATGCCTTGGTCAAACGGAATGAAATCGACCCATTTCTGAAACGGATGGTAACTGGGGATGAGAAATGGTTCACATACGACAACACTGTGCGAAAACGAATGTGTCACAGACCGGCTCAAAACGGTGACCAAACCAGGACTAATAGTGAGAAAGATTCTGCTGTGCATTTAATGGGACTGAAAAGGAATCATTTATTATGAGTTGTTTCCATATGGCCAAATACTAAATTCGGATCTCTACTGTCAACAACTGGACTGTTTAAAGCCAGCAATTGACCAGAGACTGACAGAATTAACCAACCAACAGGAGAGGTGTTGTGTTCCATCAGGACAACACCAGGCCACATACGTCTATAGTGACTCGCCAAAAACTCCGGGACCTTTGTTGGAAAGTTTGGATGCAACCACCATATAGTCCGATACTGGCACCTAGCGATTACCATGTTTTTCTTGCATTGAAAATTCCTTAGTGATAAGAAATTGTCATCAGAAGATTGTGAAAATCGATTACTAGAGTTTTTCGTCAGTAAAGTCCAAGACTTATATGAGAAAAGCATTATGAAGCTACCTTTAAAATGGCAACAAATTATACAACAAAATGGTGTACATTTGATTAAAATTGGTAAATCGAAACATGTTAAATAAAGTCTTGAAGGTCATGTAAGAATAAGAGATTTCTTTTTGCCCAACCTGATATTTTATTAATCGTAACTATGTTTAAATGATTTTATTTAGATTGATTATAATAGTTTATAAAGTGTCAAAATATTTTTCATAAGTTTTGTATTGATTGTTGACCACGGATTGCTTGGAATTATAAACATCATATTAACGCACAAACGTAGATTCGCTTACTTGTTAGGGGTGCTAGTCAAAAGGTCGGTAGTGCTATACGAGGCTCAAAATTGCTTTGTAAAAAAAATACATAATATTTGGTGATGATTTTTTTTTCATCTAGTCTTTCTTTTAATACATGTTATCTAAATTTTTAATTATTAAAAATTAAAATTATTTTTATTGCAATTAAAATCTCACTTGAGAGATTTCTTCCCCATAAAGCCGCTCTTTTAGAATCAGTTCGACTAGGTCGCTAGTCAGTTTTCCACTCGAAGGTTGACCGGACTATACTCACAATGTAACAAATACTTTCATTATGCCATATGAATGTAAAGGTGATCAACTTTGCTTTGTTGAACTATAATAGATATGTATGATGAATTATTTTTCAATTTGTAAAAAAAAATACAACAAAAACTGTCTATCTTATTTTAAAATATTATTGATAATTACTCAATGCTATTAATATATACCATTGTAGCCAATATCTTGTATCATATGGCTTTATTGGAAATTAAAATAAGGATCACTTCAAAGAGGGAACAAGCAGAATAAAGCAAATATACAGCAAGATAGCGATTGACAATAAGTCGGTCTCACACATCACAAAAAATCAAAGGGGGAGAGAGTAAATAAATAAGGTAGACATTTTATTTCAGTCCATGAGGCCCCTGGCCTTCCAATACAATTGCAAGACTTCTCCTTGATGATGAGCCCCCCCCTGTTCAGTCCTGGACATTTCAAAAGATGTTCTGTATTCATTTGTTCCACCTCTACATATTGGGCAAGTTCGAAGCGAGGACGAGGATCCGCAAGACAATCGTGCCCAGGTCTTAACCGAAAGTTGTCAACCGCCCCTTTGCGTGGTCTAGTGTTAAAGATTTTCCAGCTGTCTTGAATAGTGTGCCACTATTTTGCCTTCACATTTAGTTGTGAGACTATCTTTCAGTTTCTTAAAAATTTTCCTATAAATATATTTTTTTAAATATTCTGGTGGAACGTGTTTCTTTCCGATATTCACATGGTTTCCTTTCTTTGCAAATGAGTTACCTTTAATTCCCACGTGTGATGGTATCCACTGGAATACAATTTGTTTGTCTTTACTTTTAAAATATTTGATATCTTTCTTAAATTGACTTATTATTGGGGTTTCAGTGTGGTGATTTAACGAGACAGCTTGTACTACGACTGCTCTGGAATCTACGAATATTACCACTTTAGAGTAGCAATCATTATTTACTCTGAGTTTTAAATTATTTAATTATTAATTGTAGCCAATATATATATTTCAATTTATAATATAATGTTTATTTTATGTTTATAACTATTCATTACTTAAGATTTATTTACCCTGACTATTTTTAATTATGATTATTTTTAAGGTTGCGGAGGGCGTTACACTGTAGCGGAAAGCTCCATATTGTCTCCCAATTTCCCCAATCCCTACAATGCAAACGACGAATGTGAGTGGCTGATTCAAGTGGACCCTAATCATTTGGTGGAGTTAAATTTCTACGATTTGAATATGCCAGATTCAGTCAATGGCACTGCGGGATATGTTGCAGTAAGATTTTTTTTTATTATTTAGCATTAATTAGCAGAAAGATATTACATCCTAGAAAAATAATTTTACCAATTTTTTTACAAAAACTAGTCAAAATTCCTGTATTGAATTAGCTATTCCTTTCCTGTAGAAAAATTAGGTAAAATTGATGTAATAAATTAGCTATTTCTATCCTATAAAAATACTAGCTAAAATTCATGCATTAAATTAACTATTTCTACCCTGTACAAAATTAACTAAAATTTATGTATTAAATAAGCTATTTCTATCCTGTAGAAAAATTAGCTAAAATTGATGTAATAAATTAGCTATTTCTATCCTGTAAGAATATTAGCTAAAATTCCTGCATTAAATTAGCTATTCCTATCTTGTAAAAAAATTAGCTAAAATTCCTGTATTAATTTAGCTATTCCTATCCTGTAGAAACATTAGCTAAAATTGATGTAATAAATTAGCTATTCCTATCCTATAAAAATACTAGCTAAAACTCCTGTATTAAATTAGCTATTCCTACCTTGTAAAAAAATTAGCTAAAATTGATGTAATGAATTAACTATTTCTATCCTGTAAAAATACTAGCTAAAATTCCTGTATTAAATTAGCTGTAGAAAAATTAACTAAAATTGATGTAATAAATTAGCTATTTCTATCCTGTAGAAACATTAGTTAAAATTTCTGTATTTAATTAGCTATCCCTGTCCTGTACAAAAATTAGCTAAAATTACTGTATTAAATTAATTATTCATATCCTGTATTAAATTAGCTGAAATTCCTACACAAAATTTAGCTAAAAATCCTGCATTAAATTAGTTAAAAATCCTGCATTAAATTAGTTAAAAATTCTGCATTAAATTAGCTATTCCTATCCTGTTAAAAAATTAGCTAAAATTCCTGTATAAATTAGCTATTCCTGCCCTATAAAAAAAATTAACTAAAAGAATTTTTCTGTTCCTTTTAATAAGTCAGACATGTGATGCTTCCAAATACTAAAGGATTTTGAATATATTCATTAGAAATTTTATAGTTTGTTAAGACATAAAATTTTACAGCTTTTCATTAGCCATGGTGATAAATATAAATGAAAAAAAAAAAAAGAAATATTTCGAAATTGAAAAAAGTGAAAAGTTTCGAATTATACTGCAGGCTGAGACCCGAGTTGACTACCACTATATTTTCATGGTGGATATCTTTACAATAATTCAATATATTTTTGGATTTTAGATCACTATCAACCTTTGGCTTAGGTTTTTCTTCTGAGAATTACGCAAAAACTTAATCCATTATAACGAGTAAAATAAAAATTAATAATTGTCAATATATTTAATAAGGCAAAAAAGATAAAAAGTTGTTTACTTGAAATATAATGGCAATTATATGAATTTAACTAGCTAAAATTCGGCATATGTTGCCTTGATAAAACAAATGCATTGTCGAAAATTGCATGTCGCGACCATATTCTCCATGTTCCAATATCTGTGTATATTAATTTTCAAGGATATCGTTTGAACGGTATATACAATGATATGCTGCAGCAACCTCTGGTAGCAAGTAACACTAAAGTGGATAGTGCAAACCTATTTTCCGTACTCGAATGCATACTATTACCAATTTTCATAGCGATTGGTTGAACGGTATAGAAGTTGATAGACTGCGGAACCCTCTGGTAGCGACTTACAACAAAAGGGAGGGCGTAAAAACATTCACCATGTGTTCACATACAAAAAATTTCATCAAAATCCATCAAGTCGTTTAAGAGGAGTTCAGTGACAAATGCAGAAGAACCCGATTGCAACGCCACCTACCGTGTCCAATTGTGAATCTAAACCATTCAGGGAACCACACGAGCACACGCAAAAAATTTCGTCAAAATCGGTTCAGCCGTTTAGAACGAGTTCAATGACAAACACACGGACAAAAGAATTATATATATAAAGATTATTTTTTATTTCGCCAACATAAAGAAAAAAAACAAGTAATATATAAAAAATTCATTTAATTTTTTAAGTTTATCTGGCGCCCTCTATGGGTAGATATATGCAACTTAAATCTAAAAAAAACTAAAATTAATTAATTAAGTTTAATGAATGAATTAATATTTGAGAAAACTGTATTAACATCCAGTGTCATCCACTACAAGTTCAAAAAAAAAATGTATTTGAACTTGAGTGGATGAATACAAAGTATTTTATGAACGATTGAAAATGATATATATATATATATATATATAGGGAGAGTGTGAGCTAATAGAAGGAATTGAATAATAAGTAAGCAAATCTTTCTGCGTAGAAATTTTTTTTATCATATATAGGAACGGAATTAACAGATACACGGAATAACGAGAAAATTATGTTCAAAAGAAGATTCTTATACGAAACTTTGATAAGAATCGTACGAATTCTTACACACTGTCTAAAAAAATGACTGTGTTACAATTAAAAAAATGACAATATATGAATAGAAGGGTAAATACAAGGAATTTTGAACACAAACTGTATTAAGAATATTTTTTATTGGTATTGGTTTATTGATAACTCTTATCAGGAATTTAATAAGACTTTACTTTGAATACACGTTTTTTTGAATACACGAATTTTTTATATACGTTTTGAGTAACAAACAATATTAAATAAAAAATAACATGTTTCCAGGTATATGACGGAGAAAATACAGAGGCTCCGGCCATTCTGAAGATCTGGGGTAGCAATAAACCGGAAGGAGCTATTCACTCCACCGGAAATAAGATGCTGATTAGACTCGTTGCAGATGGCAACAATGTTGCAGGGGGATTCAGAGCCCATTACAATACAGGTTGGTATTGTTCTTAATAAAAAGACATTTTTAATAAATTCCTTAGAATAAAATGCGCTTATTAGCTAATCTATGCGCATCGATACAAGTCAAGTATTGTTTACAAAACTTCTTCATCATACTACTCTGCTTGTATGATGAATATATAACTGGACATTTTGTGTTAAGGATACCTTTCAAGTGCTTACACATTATTTATACATTTATAATTCTACAATCAGAACCTTACATATGTTGTCTTTCCTACAGAAAAAAAAATGCTTTATAGAAAATTAAGTATCGTGAATATATTCTCTATGTTCACGAGTATACTCATCTTCATGGATATCGTTTGAACAGTATATAAGTTGAAATGCTGCACCACCATTGGATGGCAAGTAACAATAAAGTGGTATAGCGCGAACCTGTTTTCCATACTCGAATACATATTATTACCAATTTTTAAAGCGATTGGCAGAACGGATAGAAGTTGATAGACTGCAGCACCCTCTAGTGGCGACTCACAACAAAGGGGATAGCATAAAATTATTCTCCATATTTTGTCAAACACAAACAAAAAAATTTCATCAAAATCGGTCAAACCTTCAAGGAGGAGTTCAGTGACAAACACTCCACCTGACTCGGCCAAAAATGCTCGACCGTCCTATTTCTTACTCTTGACTCCAACTCCACCTCTAAAGAAGAATTAGGAATAAAGAAACATTTAAGAAACAAATCAAATTATAAACAACTGTTTATAATTTGGGTAAACATATACAAGTTCCTGACTCCAACTCCACTTCTAAAGAAAAATTAGGAATTAAATATTTAAGAAACAAACCAAATTATAAACAACTGTTTATAATTTGGGTACACACATACAAGAAGTGTATGTTAACAGAAAATGTTGGGATGAAATTCTTCATAGTCTGCATCACAGTATCTTCAAGCAAAACTGGTACCGTACATTCCGTCTGCTTCAATTACACACGGATACGGACAACGTCTTTGTAATACATTTCATTTTTGTACTAAGATATTAAGATGGTACTGCTACATAGATATATTCATTAGATGGTTTCGGGAATCATCAGAAAGTGACTAAAAGGTTTATCGTAACATTGTATTTTCTTTCATTATGGCTGAAGTAATATCAGTTTCGGCACATTTGTTCGTTATCCGTGAAGACATTCAAAAAGAGATCTTGCAGTTTTTGCTACATACACTTTTTTTATGTCAATTGTAATGTGAAAAGGCTCTAAATCGTTAGATCATGAGAAGAGTATTCTAGCAACCACCACTGCAAAGTAAAAGGAAAAAGAGTTTGGAACGTAGTTTAACCAATTGGAAATGAACTTTTTTTAAGGGATAATGTGATATTATTGTAATTTCAATTCATACATACTTTAAAATTTTAAAAAGAACCAGCTAATGCTTAATTGCAGCAAATATGATTTCCAAAATTTATCGAAGAGTGGGTTAAACTAAATTTTTATCGGAAACAGACCGATTTACCTTTTTATAAGGGTACGCTTCATTAATATTGAATCCCCCAAAACGATACAAAAAGTTTCATTGATATCATTTGAGAAATTCCGAAAATTTTTCAAAAATAAAGAAACCTAGTGTAGAAATCCAACTACCTGTAAATATATGCTACTTAATGCTTTTTAGTTTTTAATTTATAAAAATTAATTATTTATTAGATACACACACACACACACAATTTCGTCAAAATGGGTCAAGCCGTTTAAGAGGACTTCAGTGACAAACACACTTACAAAAACTCGATTGTAGCGCCATCTACCGGTTTCAATTGTAAATCTTAACCATGCAGGGATCCACTCAAGTACACACAAAAAACTTTATCAAAATCGGCGTAACCGTTAAGGAGAAGTTCGGTGACAAACACTTGTACAAAAGAACCTAATTGCAGCGCAACTTAGGGGGTCTAAGTGCGAATCGTAGCCATGCCGGAACCCCCTCAAACACCCACAAAAAATTTAATCAAAATCGGCAAAGCCATTTAGGAGGAGTTCAGTGGCAAACACTATAGAAGAACCCGATTGCAGCGCCACCTACAGAGATTAATTGTGAATCTTTACCATACAGGGACCCATTCAAATACACACAAAACATTTTATCAAAATAGGCGCAACCGTTTAGGAGTAGTCCAGTGACAAACACACGTACAGAAGAACCCGATTACAGCGCCACCTATCGAGTCCAATTGTGAATTTAAACCATCCAGGGACCCTTCAAACACGTACAAAATATTTTATCAAAATCGGTCAAGCCGCTTAGGAGGAGTTCCGTGACAAACACACGTACAGAAAAATTATACTATATATATAAAGATTATTATAAATACTGTAGTGTAATTCTGGAAGAGTTAGTATAACAGACACAAAAATGTTCGCTATATATGCATGAAGTATTTAACGTTATGCATGTGATTTCTAATGCAGCTTGCGGAGGAAGATTTCTGGCCGATGATGGAGGAGTCATATCATCACCTAATTACCCCGATCTTTCATTGTCGATGTATAACTGCAGTTGGATTATTTACGCTTCAGACCCAGGTAGGATTTAATACTTTTATTTGAAATTTATGAAATTTATTTTAATTTTTTCTCTATAATTTAGGAAATGAAAAGAAATTTAATATTTTAGTTTTGTCCAAAAAGTAATTTTCAATTTAAATTTCCTGGACATATGGTCTTTCAATTTTTTGTTTTATGTTGTTGGCAGGGACATATTGTGCCTTGACATCTGTGGGAAATTTGAGATCAAAATATTCATTAGTGTTTGAGTTAGGATTGCCTTTGTGAGACGCTCAAACTGATTCCGGCGATTTTTGAAATGTCTGAATGAATTGAGCAAAGAACTCGCATTAAATTTTGTTTGCGGACTTTTATTTATTCTTATTTAACTCTTTATTCGTTCTTCCAAATTTATTTCACCGCCTTCAAAGTAATCCCCTCCGGACACAATACACTTATGGCAACTTATTTCCCAATTCTCAATGCATGCTAAAAAGTCATCGGCAGGGATGGCCTTCAAAAAGTTTGGCGATTCAAGTTGAATCTCTTCAATTGACTCAAAACGGTGTCTCCGGAGTGGCCTTTTGAGTTTAGGGAATAGCCTGAAATACCGCGACGCTAAATCAGATAACTACGATGGTTGTGGAACGATATGGTTTCATTTTTGGCGAAAAGTCATGAAGAATCAATGCAATGTGTATTGGCGCATTCAATATTTTCGGTACCCATCGAGATTTGACGCGTTTGAGGCCCAAAACATCTTTTAAAATGGAATTTTGAAATTCCCACATCATTAGCAAGGTCTCTAATTGTAAATCGACGGTTTTCAAGCATCAAATCTCCAAGGGCTCTTCGCCTTCAACGCGTTCTCTGCCTTCTTTGAACTGTTTTTACCACTTCTAAACATTTCTTTCCGATATAGGAATGCTCACCGAATGCCTTCTACAACATTATATACGTTTCCGAAAACGAATGTTAACGCAATTCATTCAGACATTTCAAAAATTGCCGGAATCAGTTTTAACATCTCACAAAAACAAACGTCACTCAAGCATTAATTAATATTTTGACGTCAAATTTCACACAGCTATCAAGGACAGTGCCAGCAACCCAGAAAAGAAAAAAAAATGAAATGCCATATTCCCGGTAATTTTAAATTGAAAATTGGTCTTATTTTTGGACACAGTAGTAAAGTGTATTGTTGTAAAATAATTACTGTTTCATAACAGTACTCTATGCAAAGAATAATATTGTTAATTACTGTTTATAAAAATTAATAGTACTTTCCACATTTCTTCTTTTAAGCAAAAGTTTAAAACTGTTAGTTTTTTCATACAATGACAAAGGTTTTGTTGTAGCGGAGTGCTTGAAAAGTAAAATCTTCGTACCTCCAGCTACATAATTAAGAATTTAAAATTTAAAATTTTATTTCAAATGGAATTTACATTTAAGTGAATTTAAAAATTAATAATTATGTCTGAGTTATTTGCTTTGGAAAAAGTTATAAACTATCAAAGTTTAAAAAAGATAATAAACTATAAAAATGCTAAGTTAGTAATCTACCAAAATTTAAAAAATATAATAAACTATAAAAATGCTAAGTTAGTAAACTATCAAAATTTAAAAAATATAATAAACTATAAAAATGCTAAGTTAGTAAACTATCAAAATTTAAAAAATATAATAAACTATAAAAATGTTAAGTTAGTAAAATATAAAAATTTAATTTAATAACGGCCAAAGTAGTGCAAACCAATGCATTAAAAAAATACATTATGTGTGCTTCCCTCTATTCAAAAATTAACTGTCGAAAATATGAGAAAAATTTAACTTTGATTTTGATGTAATATTTTTGAAAATATATGATTATATATTAAATATAGACCCACTACAGACATTTTTTTGGAGTGAAAAATTTAAACATAAGGAATTATTAGTTTTGTGTTTACTATTTATTCTTACATGTAAACATAGATAATATAATAATAATATAATATAATTGCGTGTTTTATTATTGACTTATAATCGGATCCATATATAATCTTTTTAATATGCAAAATATTGCAATTTTCGGAAATATTTACTCTTTGATTTTTTTTTTCTCCTTGTAGGACAGAAAGTAAGCTTGATCATAACTCACTTATTCATACCTGATGACGCAGACTGCAGCGTCAGTTCCCTGCGCTTGTATGATGGCGACCAACCCGACTCTCCGCTCCTTCAAGAGATCTGCGGAACTCGCTCCCCACCTCCTATCATGTCCAGGGGAAGCATTCTTCACGTAGTCGTAACTGCAGGGATCTTCAGAGCGACTTATGGAATGGGAGCCACTCGTAAGTTTATGGCAGATGCTGCACTTTAAATGATTTGAATTAAATTTCTGATAATCAAAACAAAAATTTGAATCTCAAAAATCTGAAGAACAAGTAATATAAAAAAAAAATTTTAACTGAATTCCTACTTTTTTTCCACTATAATGCAGAAAGTCCTTTATAAATAATTTTCATTCATTTTTTTAAGTTTATCTGGCGCCATCTATGGGTAGATATATGCAACTTAAATCTTAAAAAAAACTAAAATTAATGAATTAAATTAAATTACTTAATTAATATTTGAAAAGACTGTATTAACATCAAGTGACATCCATTACAAGTTCAAAAAAATGTATTTGAACGTGAGTGGATGAATAAAAAGTATTTTATGAACGCTTGAAAATTTGAACAAGATATATATAGGGAGAGAGTGAGCTAATAGAAGGAATTGAATAAATGTAATAGATTCATTCTAGATTCGATTATCGTAAGGCTTTGATTATGTTTTCATTTACGGAATTTAGTTCTACGTAAAGATATTATATTATCCAAGGGACTTATCCACAATCTTGTTTATCTCGCCAACCTCCATGAGTTTCATTTAATCAAGCGCTTCAGTAAATGATTCTAATGCAACAGCTCGTATCAAAGATTTGGATTAAAGATCTGATGAGCGAAAGCTTTGAATTAAATTTCTGATGAGCGAAAGCTTTGAATTAAATTTCTGATGAGCGAAAGCTTTGAATTAAATTTCTGATGAGCGAAACCTTTGAATTAAATTTCTGATAATCAAAAAAAAAAACCTTTTATCTAAATTTCTGATAAACGAAACAAAAAACCTTTGATCTAAATTTCTGATAAACAAAAAAAACCTTTGATCTAAATTTCTGATAAACAAAAAAAAACCTTTGATCTAAACTTCTGAAGAGTAAACGGATTTGATTCATTCTAGATTCAATTATCTAAAGGCTTTGATTCTGTTTTCATTCCCGACATTAAGATTTAACGAAGCATTTGTTCAGTTCTGTTGTTATTATTAAACCCCCTGGTGCAGGAAAGCCTACACCAGGTCCAAAGAACCCTGTCATAGTCGACGTCCAATGGCTAAAGGAACTATGCTGCTTCACTTTTAGCGAGACACCACGAGGACAAAAGACTGACTAAACCTCTAAACAACACTCTACGATCATTTTAGACCGGTACCTACGGTTTAAAATGGATTCCGAACCTCTACAACATGGGAGGTGAAAGGGCCTCATAAGTGGAATAGCCCAGGGCCTCTTTTCATCTAAATCCGGCCCTGATTACAGTGCATTTGGGCTTTTAAAACAAGCTTTCTATAAACGGCTATCCAAAACATTGGATGGACCCTTTAAGATTGTAAAGGAGGAATAGAATAAAAACAGCCCCATTATTTTAAGAAAAGCTCTTTTATTTTGTAAATTAAGATATTTTACATAAGGGATATCAGACTGAGCATGTTTAAAAATAAAAGTATTTTTGTTATATATAAAACAACATAATATATTCTCTTTAACCTTTAATTCCCATCACACGGGGGGATTAAAGTTAACAAAGCAGCAGATTCCCTTGCACAGAAAGGAAGCCATGTGAATATTGGATAGAAACAAGTTGCACCAGAATTCAAGAAATATATTCGTAGAGAAATTTTTTAAAAATTGAAAGATAATCGCATGATTAAATCTGAAGGCAAATCGTGGCACACTGTTCAAGACAGTTGGAAAATCTTTAACACTAGACCACGTAAAGAGGCGGTTGCCAACTTTCGATTGAGAACTGGACACGATTGTCTTGCGGAACATCTTAACAGGATAGGTGTCCTCGCCTCGAACACTTGCCCAATGTGTAGAGATGGAACCATGAATTCAGAACATCTTTTGAAATGTCCAGGACTGAACAGGGAAGCTCAGCGCCAAGGAGAAGTCTTGCAACTGTATTGGGAGGCCAGGGGACTAAAATAAAGTGTCTACCCCCTTTATTTACTCTCCCCACTTTGACTTTTTGTGGTGTGTGAGACCGACTTATTGTCGATTGCTGACTTGCTGTATGTTTGCTTTGTTCTGCTTGTTCTTTCTTTGTGTTTGATCCTTCTTGTAATGGATTGATTTCCAATAACGCCATATGTTATAACAACCACAACATAACATACAACAACAACATAATTATGGAAAGGCATCCAAAATTCCATTATAAAATGTTGTTTCATAAATAAAAAAATAACATGCATAATTTTTCAGACTGCGGAGGCTCCTACACGTCTGTGCAAGGAACGTTTGGCTCCCCTGGATATCCGGACAACTACGAACTGGACTCGGAGTGCGTCTGGACGATAGAAGCCTCGCCTGGGAACAAAGTGCATCTGACTTTCGAGTGAGTGATCACTTTTATTTACTCCATGCATAGAAATTTTAATTCCCCACTATATAAGAACAAAATAATTTTCCTTTTTAATATAATATAAACGATTTAAAATAATTTGGTCATACTCCATGTTATGTTACCAGATTTTATCAGTTTTACCTTGTTCCTCTTTTGGCAGGTGAATGGTAATCGGAGGTTCCGTTAATTGGTATTTCTGCCAGTATGAGATCCACGTAAGATTTATCTTTAAAGTTAGGTTCAGTAATTTTGAATACATGAACTCTTGGTATCGTTTCCTTCCTTGCATTCAAAATGCACCGATTTTTCCCATCCAATTTGGTACAACCTTTTCCTGGTGGGTGGGATTTCCGCTAACAGTGTCACGACTGTTAAAGGACTTGGAAGTAAATTTTTTCCTTCTAAAAATCGAAACAATCAAGCATATTGAACACTACAATTGGTTTAATGTGCAACTCATGCCAAGTACGTTGTCATTTCGATTCAAAATATTAGTGTCAGCCGAATTCCCTTTCTTTATGCCGCTTACAGCGCCATCTATTAATACACTTTGGAACTTTTTGATGCCGTACCGATTCCTCCTTCTTCAATTATCTTCAATTCAAATTTGAACTCAATGTGACGAGTGGTTCTTTTTTTATAGTATTTTGGGACTTTAGTTTTAATCACTCTGTATATCAAATATAAGTAATTTTCATGTTGAATTCTGATCTCAAATATAAACAGTTTAAAGAATTACTCTGGAATCGCTGGAAATCATTTTTAATTACGTAATTGGATCTTGTATATGTCAGAAAGCAAACCTGGTCTTTTCTTCTTAATAGGACCTTCAGCTTAGAGTCCAGCGACTATTGCAACAAGGATTACATAGAAATCCACGAAAACGATGAATCTGGAAAATTTCTGGGAAGATTCTGTGGCAGCAGCAGGCCCAACAATGTGACGGACGCCCGCAAATTGTGGATAAAGTTCAGATCCGATGACATCGAGACAGAGAGAGGATTTCTGGCTCATTTTGAACTACGTAAGTAGAAAGTTTCTGTTTTCCGTTTTTACTTGTAACCAAAATCGTATTAGACATTTAAGTTCGCAAATGAAAACATATATACAAGCAATAAAATCTATTTTTATATTTTTGAAAACAAATCTTATTGAGAGATGTATAAGAGTGGTCTTAAACAAGTGCAGTAAATCTTCACTTATTTACCCTCATTTTTAATGTCTAAGTTTCGCGTCAAGTTTCAATGTTCCTTGCCAAATAAAGTTTGGTTTGGTTTGTCCTCTACGGTCATCTTGTGCACACGAGGGCTAAACAGAACGGGACCTACAGTTTAAAGTGGATTCCAAACCACTCGCAAATATCCATGCCCCCGGCAGGATTAGAACATGAAGCCTGTGATACCAAAGGCCAGAGCGTTATCCACTTGGCCGCCAGGCCGCCCTGGCCAAATACACTTAAGGGCCAAAACATTATGACCACCCCTGCATTTTGCAATGAATTCGCCTGGATGACGTGGAAGGCACGTGATCAGGTGGAAGTGGTATTTAACTGGTATTAAGTGGTGGTATTAATCCATGCCAAGGCGGGTTGAAGCTGTGTTGCGCGGGTTGAAGCTGTGAAGGGGGCCAACTCGTTATTGACAGGTGGTCATAATGTATTGGCTCTTGAGTGTATAATGCAGATTATTTGTATAGCAAACTCTCTTTAATCAAGTAAGTACAGGACAGCAATTACCATGCCAGATTATCAACCATCAGTTTTAAAGGGAGCCATCATCATCAGTGGGCAACAGCCCCATCGTGAGCCAAGGCGTCTCTCGAAAAAACATGAGATGTTTTCTTTTAACGGGGGTAGGGTCGTCAGCCCTATGTCCAACAACCATATTTGACCGGGAGTAAATTTTTGACCATTTTGCGTAAATATTTTTTCCTTCTAATGGAGCCGGCAAACACTTAGATAACTGTTTTGGATGCCTTAAGGCAAGCGCTGCACAGACGTTGCTCACTTTGCATTACCCAGGCGGCGCGTGTAACTTGAAAATAAGCCACGGACGCAGAGTAACAATGCTCTCGCAACGATCTACGATCCTATTAGACCAGGACCTACTGGTTAAAGTGGATTCCAAACTACTAAAAACGTCAATGGCACCGCCGGGACTCGAACTCGAAACATGTGGTACCGAGCGCCAGAGCACTAGCCACTCGGCCATTCAGGCCCTTATTTTGCGTAAATAGATAACCACAAAATGAGCCAAAAAATGGGACAAAAAAGTTGCCGAACTTGCTCTCATATTAGGTTTATTTTTAAATTATCATATAAAAAATGTTTCACAATCTATGTGATGATTCACCTGCATTATAGCGGAAATTTCTTGTCTTCTATACAGAGCACAATGGTATATTAAATGGAACTGAAGGAGAGATAGCTTCGCCGGGCTTCCCATTCAACTATCACATGGACGATGTCTACAGGTGGACAGTTTATGTTCCTTCTGGAATGTTCGTTAGCGTGAGGTTCTTGGCACTGTCTATTACCGCTGTAGGTGATGAGTATAATTGCGTTGGTGATGTAAAGGTAAGTTAGGATTTTATACTTGTATTTACATTAGATTTACCAAACTTCTCATATTTAAAGTTTCAAAAATTCATGGAACTTGAGATTCAAACACAACACATGGCATCTCAAGTTTGATAACATACAGTACAGTTGTTCGAATATAAAAAGCAAAATATCTATCACTCCAGAAGCTTTGAATCCTGTTGATTATTATCATCTCATCACAATACAGTTGTTTCCAAACTTATTTGTACACCTGCCTAATTTTTTTTTTTAAATTGTTCAGGCCTTTTGAAATCTGCTTTCTTTAAGCAAAAGAGAAAGATTTAGTAAAAGCATGCATTCGTGTATCCTTATACGAGGGGCGGTGAAAAAGTTCCCAGAATTTCGTTGTAACTCTTTATTAGCACAGATGGCAGCACATTGCAGTGGAGTGTATATAAAGGATGCCCTAGGGCATCGGAAAGCATTTCAATCGTTATGCATATTCTTTCTATATATATATACGGTCCGCTCTGCCAAAAGTGATCACATTAATGTGACTGGTCTGTGTAAATACGCATTTACTTAATAGTCGTCAAAGTAAGCTCCTTTAGAACACACACAAGTTTTACCTCACTTGTCATTGTTGACAACGATAAAAATCCTGCTGGGGTATCTTCCGAATTTCAGCCGTCGCGTTGGTTTTGATGTTTTCAACTGTGTCGAAACAGTTACTTTTGAAGCCCCTTTTATTTCAGGGGAAGCGCCAGAAATTCAACACTGCTAAATCCGGTGAGTAGGGAGACTAGTCGCTGACTCTTTAGCCAAAAAAGCCAGGGACAATGATCATCCCAGGACTACTATCCCACTTTCAGATGCTAACGCAGTTGCCAAAAGCCGACTAATTCCTCATAATTTTAAGAAGCCACTAATCAGAACTCAAAACTAATCATTACAGAGGGATGAAGATTCTCCCAGACAAGACCAGGGAATACATTCCCTGCAGAAATTGCCCCACCGCTTTCCTAACACCTAAGCACATTCTAGAGTGCCCAGCACTCCCTCCCCATGTTTTGCAATTTTGTAGGGTGCCAATCGAGGCCGACTTAAGAGAAGTCCTGTAGAGTGAAGCGGCGCCATTGCTAGCGGCAGCTATCGTGAAGACTTTTGACTTGATCTAACTTTAATAAGAATATTTTAAATTCATAACACGATAACGACAACAACAACAACAGGGAGACTAGTGAAGGAGTTAAATGTTCGTTTTGCGAGTGATGTCTGCACAGCAATCGATGTTTGGGAGGAATTTTCGTCGTCAGTTCAGTCAACCCCCGTCAGTGGCCTCTCAGCCATTCGACGCCGTGTCGTCCAGTAAAGATTTGCCATCTCTCATAGCTTCTGTCGTGATCGACATCGTCAAGTGTACTGCACGATGGGAGGTGGTCTGCAGTGCCGTTAGAGTCGGAGCAAAGTTATTGGCGTAATTGGTCACAGTTATTGACGTAATTGACATTGGTGTAATTGACATTATTGACGTAATTGGTCACAGTTCTGTTAATGGTTCTGCAGCTGACGCTGTAGGGTATTCATGTCATTTCGATTTCATTTAGTTCTTATTTAAATTACATCAATAATTCATTTAAACCTTTTTTCCAACTTAAGTAAAACAAATCACAAGCATAAAATTATCATAAACTGTGCACATGAATTACCAATCATAGAGAAATATTATATGTTAATAACTGTCATTTATTCTCGCTGATAATGATTAATAATTATTCACAACTAAGAAAATTACTACTTTCTTTATACTTTTATTTTTCTGTCCGTGCTTTTTATTATAGTATTATAGAGGCTCCATTAAGTTTTAATTAACATCATTCTGTTATTTAGTTATTTTTGTGGGCATTGGAAACATAAAAAAAGTATTATGTTCATGCATAATAAAAATATATTTCCATTTTGCACTTAAATTATTGGCAAAAGCATCAGTTATAGGAAATCAGTCTCACTGAATTAAAACTGTATACATCATCTCATTTTGCATGCAGTATTTTGTAACGTGTTAATCGATTAACAAATGCTAATTTTGCAGCTTTTTGACGGAATATCTGACGAAGCTCCTGTTTTGGGGCAATATTGCGGATTTCAAATACCAGAACCAATTGTATCGACAGGAAATGTTATTCATGTTATATTTAATGCAAACAAGTATTACAAAGGCAACTTCCACCTGAAATGGACGGCCGTCTCCGAGTCTGGCATTGTTGTGAATTTGCCTGACACATCAGCAGGTAGGTAAACACATCACCCACTGCTGGTTTCCTCTCTATCTCCTAATGGTGTCATTGATGCTTTTTAAAAGATGATATTTAACATTGTTTCGACTTAAACTAGAAAATTTGAGTGCGAATATCATTTGTGGGCATAATGAATATAACTTAATATCATCATTCATAGAACGGCAACCCAGAGTATTTTTTTTCTAATGCAGCTGTCAATACAGAGACAGTTATCTTTGTGTCATAACTAAGGGCTGCACCATTGTTACTCATTTAGTACTACCCAGGATGACGCGTGTAGCTGGTAGATATGCTATGGACGTGAGTAACACTACCCCCACATCACACTGCGATTCTATTAGACCGGGACCTACGATTTAAAGTGGATTCCGAATCACTACAGACATCCATGACACCACTGGGACTTGAAACCTGTGGTACTGAGCTCCAGAGCTCTAGCCACTCGGTCATCAGACCCCTACAACCCAGAGTAGGCCAAGTCCCTCCAAATTAGACGTGGCCAGGCTGTCTATGTCTGACTAAAGACTTCTAATTTTTAATGGTATACACATTAGCAAATCTCCTCAAGTATCATCTGACATAAAAAACAATACACCAAGAACAGCAACAATATCGACGTAATGAAGACTTTTCCCGAAATGCTTTCGTTAGAATAAATAAAAAACACTCATTATAGAATTTATTTAATTAAGTGTAAAAATTCGAAACCCGATTACAAGATAAAGCTTCAATTGTACTACTTTTTATGATGTGAGAATTTTAGTATCCGATAGAAGTTCCCTTTAACACTGTTAGAACCGACATAGAAATGATGCCGTTAGTTTGCGTATACTCGCAGGACGGCCAAATAATTTAACATTAATAAACAACAATTAAAATAAATACGAAAATTAATACTGAAACAAACAACTAATTTACTTTTACTTTTAATGAATACTAATATACACTCATGTCCATAAATTAAGGATAATGAAGTTCAGGCAAAGAAAGAGACAGAAGCAAAACAAATTTGACTTATTTGTAAAGTCTATTTATTTAACAAAAGGTAAAGAGCAAAAAAGATGCTATATGTTTCACATAATTAATAAAAATTGCGATTTTTACTCCTTGGAGCAAATTTCAAAAAAGAACCTATTTACAAAAAACAGTATAACATGGTTAGTATGATGGTTAATATGGAGTATGTCTCCCGGACGATGCAATACAGGCCTTACAACGCCTAGGCATGCTGAGTATCAAATTATCAATCTGATCTTGGGGAATATTACACCACTCATCAAGCAATGCCCTCCGAAGTTCCGGTTGACGGGCTGCAATTCGTCGGCCAAGCATATCCCACACATGCTCTATTGGATTCAAGTCCGGTGAGTATGCTGGCCAATCCATACGGGTGATATCCTCCAATTGAAGGCATTTGTCTACAATGTTTGCACGGTGAGGACGGGCGTTGTCATCCATAAACAGAAATTCAGCACCCATGGCGCCCCGAAACAAATGTACGTGTTGTTCCAGAATGACATCCCGATAGATGTGGCCTGTCATCATTCCACTCTGAACATGCAGGTCAGTTCTGGAACCAAGAATAATTCCTCCCCAAACGAGCCATCCTGCACCACCGTAACGGTGTCGTTTAATGGTGTTCTCTTGGTGATAACGGGTACCTGGCGCTCTCCATATGAAAGTCCGGCGAGAATCAGACTGCAAACTAAACCTGGACTCGTCGGAAAACAGATAACACCAAACCACGGTTGCGGTGTCCACAATGCATGCTCTCTACTCCAGGTTAATAGCAGGCGACAGTGAGTTGCGGTAAGTGGAACACATCTGACAGGCCTACGAGCATATACACCAATGTGCCCTAAGCGTCTATACACGGTCTGCCTTGAAACTGTCGTACCGGTAGCTGAAGAGAGGTGACGAGACAGGTCTGATGCTGTACTCCGTCTGTTTCTTTTGGCAGTAACTGCTAAATACCGGTCCTCATTCGGCGTTGTAACTCGGGGGCGACCTGTGCTGTAACATCTGCTCACATTACCATCATCTTGGAATCGTTGCCAAAGCCTGGAGATGACACTCCGGGCGATTCCAAGCTCCTCGGATACTTCCAGCTGGGTACGTCCACATTCCATTCGTCCGATAATTCTACCACGTAAAAAATCATCCAAATGTTTCCTTTGTGCCATAACTATGCGGTTATTGCACTGAAAGGCTTTTAAACGATTTTACTTCTTTACCACCATTCCTTATATACCCCTCTCTTACACTCTCGTCATTGTGACGTACTATCCGCGCCATCTCGTGGTATCCTGTAATTTGCATATTCTTCTTCAAGATGTGTGTGATAATTCTGCAGGTGAAATTTTTATTTTAGAGTTCAATTCCTGTGTGACTCTGAATTATCCTTAATTTATGGACATGAGTGTACAATTACACTTAAATTTAGGATTTTAAATTGGCACTTAAAACAGGATTAATAGAAAATGTTTATAGAGAAATAATCATAATATTACGCATACCTCAAACGAAATATTCCCATCTGTGTGTAGGCAGGTCAAATTAACAGTTGATTTAAAACCTATCAAAAACGTGGTCGCAGCAAATTCTTAGATGGACATAGATTATTCATGTAGTCTGTCTCGCAGCAAAAAATTTGTGAACCGCGCCCACGTCCTGTTCCAGATGGTTCTCTCTCTCTCCTTCCTCAACGGGGTCTACCTTTCTTGCCGCAAAACTCAAAGGGGTCTTCTTTCACCCCCTACCAAACTGACCGGTTTTCTTTTGGACCTCACTGTGGGAACGGGAGGTGGCGTTATCTACCACTTCTGGATTCATCCAAAAAAAAGGAAATATACCTTGCCCACATACAATAGGATTATTACAAATTACAACAAACACTAAAATAACATAAAATAGGTCTGATGATTCATATTAATGCCATACAGTAGTTTACACAAAAGTTATTATTTTATAGTGTAAAATTGTTATTTTATACCGTTAAATGGTAAAAATAATTAAACTAGCAAGTGTCACTCGTGATGTCATGGTTAAAAATGTAATACATATATATATATATATAGATTATATATATATATATATATATATATATATATATATATATATATATATATATATATATATATATTTGTAAAAAAATTATAACCAACTCATATTCTTTCAATGTAGATGTCTTTTCATTAGTCACTTTAGCTAAAATAATTATTTTTGCTTTTGAATATTAATAATGAATACTATTATTAATAAATAGTGGGTTGTACCCTGCGTAAACGCTTTAAATTTTCATAAATACCCAAACATATTGACATCTAAGCAGAATTAAATCTACACTACTGTACATTAAAATTGCTGCACCAGCAAGAAATGCAGATAACAAAATGATATTAATTGGACAAATATATTATACTGAAAATAACAAGTGATTAAATTTTCGAGAAATTTGGGTGTATGATCCTGAGAAATCAGTACCCAGAACAGCCACCTCTGGCAGTACTAACAGAACTTCTACGCCTGGGCATTGAGTCAAACAGAGATTGGATGGCATGTACAGGTACAAATGCCCAAGCAGCTTCAACACGATGCCACAGCTCATCAACAGTAGTGAATGGCGTATGGTGACGAGCCAATCGCTCGGCAGCCATGGACCATAGAAGTTCACTTTAACACGTGAATCAGACGTTTTCTATTGGCGACAGATCTGGTGAACGTAGGGCCATAGCGGAACATTTTCCGTATGAAAGGAGGTCCGTACAACACCGGCAACATGTGATCGTGCATTATCCTGCTGAAAGGTAGGGTTTCGCAAGGCTCGAATAAAGGGTAGATCCCCGGGTCGTAACACACCAGAAATGTAACATGCCCTGTTCAAAGTGCCGTCAAGGCGAACAAGAGGTGACTGAGACGTGTATCCAATAGCACCCCATGTCATCACGCCGAGTGATGGGCCAGTATGACGATGACGAATGCGCGCTGCCCTTGTGCGTTCACCATGATACCGAAAAACACGGAGGCGATCCTCTTGATGCTGTACAAAATCTGGATTCATCTGAAAAAATGACGTCTCGCCATTCGTGCAGCCAGATTCGTCGTTATTGTTATTGTTATTATTATTATTATTATTATTCGTCGTACCATTTAAGACGCTCCGGTCTTCAATGGCATGATGGTAATAATAACGATAAAACTGAAGGGTAGCCGCAGCCATGGTCTCCAAGCCAAGTCAGAAACGTGCTGGTACGCATTTCTGCTTCTTACACGTGGCATCGCTACAACTTTTCACCAGGCAATTACGATCAAATGCGATTTGTGTATGAGAAACCGGTTGAGCAATTTCCTCATTTAAACATATTGTATGTGTCGCTACCGGCGAATGCTTTGTCTGAATGCGCTGAAAAGCGAATCATTTGCATATCACAGCACCTTATTCCTGTCGTTTAAGTTTCACGTCTGTAGCATGTCGCCTTCTTGGTGTAGCAATTTTCATGGCCGGTAGAATATGAAATCTGTCAGTGTCCCTAAAGTGGGTAATTATTTTTGAACAAAAATTTGTATTGAAAGGAAAATATTCTTAAAGAGATGTTCGTATAGGAATTACTTTTTATCTTTTCATTTGTGTGTTGTTGTTTTTTCTTTCCAAGGAGAACCTTGTTGGGAGGAGGCCAATATATCCGGCAACATCACAGTGAACTCTCCCAACTATCCGTCCAACTATCCCAACAACATAAACTGCACTTATATACTGCGAGCTGCTACCTATCAACATGTGGAGCTGAACATCACGGAAATGGAAATGGAAGGCTGGACACCATCTTGCCCAATGGACAGCCTAGAGGTCTATTATGGTAAAATATTGAATTGTTTTCTTAAAAAATTCAAAATTCAAACTAAAAAAAAAAAAAATAAGCAGTTTTTTTTTTTATTTTGATGATGCTTAGTATGTCAGTACGACTATCTTGTTTCTTTCGTTCGGTCGTTCTATTTTTCTTATATTTCCCGGCCGATGCACCTCTTCAACACAAACTGAAATTATAGATCCATCTTTCATTTGTCTTGCTTTGTGACCACATTCAAAAGTAACTATTAACTTTTTAATATCTGGGTGCGCAGAAGATCTACCTCCCCGTGGGGCACCTGGTAACACTTTTTAGTGGCTAAAAGATCTGCATCTTGGCATTATTGTTAGATTCTGTTTCAGCATGTTTTGTTGTATTTGTTGTATTATTTTATTGTTGTTGTATGTTGTATGTTTTTGTTTTTTTTTTTTTTTCGTTGTTCTTTTTTTGCTGTAACTTCATAATCTGCCATTGGAAATAAAAAAAAATAAAAAAATTATAAACTTTTTAATATTTTTGCAACGCTTGGAGCACTTAGGGGGACATTTCCTATTTTGTTTTATATACTTTTCACATGGCAATGGGCACTCATAAAGTAAATGTTTCAAGTCCTCATAGGGACAGTTCCTCATGCACATGTGCCCGCAAGGTAATTGAAATCTCCCTTTTTCACTACATCCACGTTGAACCAACCCCAAAATTTCTTCAGATTTATCTACTAATGTCGATTTTGAATGTTCTTTACACTGCAGAGGTATTTTCTCACCTATGATATCATTTTCTTCTAGTTTACTTACAATAATCTTCCATAGTTCAATTTTTGCTTACAATTTTTCGCTCGTGATAGAGCAACATTCACTCGGCTGTACTCTTTCACAAAGTAACCGACATATTACTGCGAACAAAGGACATCAGTATGATGACATTCTCTTCTCCCTGTTAATCGTCTACAATTGTACCCTTTATTTCTTATCTGTTTTCCACTAGGTACTTCTGAATTCTCGAGAACTATCATCATCATCATAACAGGCTCAAAACATGGCCTTCTTTAAAAGATCCAGCCAGGCTGTTCTCCTCTTAGCCGTGGACCTCCAGTTTTTGATCTTAATAACATTAAAACAGTCGGCCCATCATTTTTTCGGCCTTCCCCTTGGTCGCTGTCCAAAAGGGATTGCAATGAAAACCCTCAAACCAGCTCTATCACTTTCCATTCTCATGAGATGACCGGCCCATCTTATTCTGTTCAGTTTAACAAATTTTAGAATGTCATCATCTCTAAAAAGTTTGCAAAGTTCAAAATTGTATCTTCTTTGCCAATTTCCATTGTCATGTTTATGACACTATTGCGATAAAATTTCCTAATATTAAAATTTTTAATTACACATTCTTTCAATTTGTCGAGAATAACTTTGCATTGTATTTAAATCTGAAAGCTTCGTTCATATTAGTATTACCATTACAGTTTTGCTAATAAAATGTGCTCTGAAATTAATAATTTTCTCATGTCAGATTATTGACAATGAAATTGATACATTCTTGGACAGGTATTATATTGAGTTTAAACAGAGAGATAGAAAAAGGCAAACTTTTCGATTTACCACAGGTGTTTTTTCCATTTAATGCTAGAATTATAATATTTTGTTGCATCGGTTTTATGAGAAGTACAACATATTGGATATTTTAAAAGATTTTATAAACTTAAAAAAAAATTTAAAAATTTATTATGAAGTATTTATTAAAATGTAAGCTTTATTGTGTATACGATTTCATACACAAAGATGATATTAGAAGTACCAAAACTATTGCACTAGATTTCCGAGTACATGTACCTTGCTTTTTACTTTCATTTAATACAAATAAAATTGTAATAATATTTTTAACAAGTAATATTAAAAAAAATATTTTTAAAGTCAACTCACACTTTTTTTTCACTGTATTGCAGAAAGTCCTTTATAAATAATTTGTATTCATTTTTTTAAGTTTATCTGGCGTCATCTATTGGTAGATACATGCAATTTAAATCTAAAAAAAAAATTAAAATAAATTGATTAAATTTAATGAATGAATTAATATTTTTAAAAACTGTATTAACATCAAGTGTCATCCACTACAAGTTAAAAAAAATGTATTTGAACTTGAGTGGATGAATAAAAAAGTATTTTATGAACTATTGAAAATTTGAACAAAATATATATAGGGAGAGTGTGAGCTAATAGAAGGAATTGAAAAAGTGAGCGTATTTTTTTTTTTAATTTACATATACACTGAAGTGACAAAAGTCATGGGATACCTCTTAATATCGTGTCGGCCCTCCTTTCGCCCGGCGAAGTGCAGCAACTCGACGTGGCATGGACTCAACAAGTCGTTGGAAGTCTGCAGGAATATTGAGCCATGCTGTCTCGATAGACGTCCATAATTGTGAAAGCGTTGATGGTGCAGGATTTTGGGCACGAACAGACCTCTCGATGATGTCCCATAAATGCTCGATGGGATTCGTGTCGGGCGATCTAGGTGGCCAGATCATTCGTTGGAATTGTCCAGAATGTTCTTCAAACCAATCGCGAACAGTTGTGGCCTGGTGAAATGGCGCATTGTCATCCATAAAAATCCCATCGTTGTTTGGGTACATGAAGTCCATGAAGGGCTGCAAGTGATCTCCAAGTAGCTGAACATAAGCATTTCCAGTCAATGTTCGGTCCAGTCGCACCAGAGGACCAAGTCCATGCCATGAAAAAACAGCCCACACCATTATGGAGCCACCACCAGCTTGAACAGTGCCTTGCTGACAGTTTGGGTCCACGGCTTCGTGGGGTCTGCGCCCCACTCGAACCCTACCATCAGCTCTTACCAACTGAAATCGTGACTCATCGGACCAGGCCACAGTTTTCCATTCATTTAGGGACCAACCGATATGCTCACGTGCCCACGAGAGTCGCTGCAAGCGATGTCGTTCTGTCAGTAAAGGCACTCGAGTCGGTCTTCTACTGGAATAGCCCAAGAAAGCCAAATTTCTCAGCACAGTTCTAACAGACAAGTCCCTTGTACGTCCCACATTGTTATTTGACGCAGTGTTGCTTGTCTGTTAGAATTTAAGACTCTTTGCAGACGTCGCCGGTCTCGGTCGTTAAGTGCAGGCGGTCGACCACTGCGCTGTCCATGGTGGGATGTTATGCCTGAAATTTCATACTCTCGGCACACTCTTGACACAGTGGATCTGGGAATGTTGAATTCCCTAACGATTTCCGAAATGGCATGACCCACGCGTCTAGCTCCAACTAACATTCCGCGTTCAAAGTCTGTTAATTTCCGTCGTGCGGTCATCAACACGTCAAAACCTCTTCACATGAATAACTTGAACAGAAATGAAAGCTCTGCGAAAGCACTGCGCATTTATACCTGTTCTACGCGATGCTACTGCCATCTGAAAATTTGCATATTGCTATCCCATGATTTTTGTCACTTCAGTGTAAAATTTACTTTTTTTAGAAAATAATATTGCATAAACTAATTTTTTTAGCTTTGGAGTTTTTAGCTAGGGGAGCAAGATACTCCAAAACTCATTTGAATTACGAATTGTATGAAGTTATTATTAATGCAGGATAGCAAAGTCCTAAGGAAATTTAATTAATTCATGAAATTGCTGTGCAAGCTCAATTTATAGAAATGCATTGCTTGTTTCATTTACTAAATGCTTTTCCAAAATATGAATTGATTGACTGACTAAAACTTTCAGCGACTAACCCGACGATAGACAATTGGCAACTGAATACCACTCTGTGTGGTAGACTCGAAAACGAGATGCTTGTGAGTCCTACGAACTTGATGAGGCTCCAGTTTAAAACAGATTCCGATGTGGGTATGCGAGGATTCCACTCTACTGCATTTTCACGTAAGTGATTTTTTTTCCTTCATCGGAATATGTTTTAGTTTATTTCTCCCTATTTTTGTAGCTGTATATGTTATAAATCAGGGATGGCCAATCCACGGCCCCCCCTTGAATATTTTTCTGGCCCGTGAGATTTTTCACACTTTCACAAAATGTTATGTACAAATGTATTTATGTATTTTTACAAATGTATTTATTTTATAATGGCCGAGTAGTGAAAACCAATGTGTTAAAAAATATATTATGTGTTCATTGATATATTCAAAAACTCATTGTGATGAGTGGTTCCTTTTTTACAGCATTTTGGAAGTGGAACTAATATATGTATAATCACTTATAATCACCCTGTTTTCAAAAAATATCTATTGACACAAACAAAAAAAAAACTAAATTTTAATACACAATATTATAAATATTTTAAAGCAAAATATTTATAATATTCTGATGCAGGAGTTCTGAATATGAGTTCTCTAACTCATGTCCTTACTAGTTCTCAATACGAAAATAATTTCTTTTATTCTAGTTCTTTTAAAAATCTTAATTTGGCCTATACAAATACTTATTAAAGCAACATTCCCCAACATAGCCCCTTCTCACCATAAATCTTGATGAATAGTTTGAATGGTTCTTAAATCCATATAGGTAGGATTCGATCACCGATCGCGTGGAAAATAGGTAACGATCCAGTCGGACATTCAAAAAGAGCGGCATCATAGGGAATGGATCTCAAATGCAATAAAATACATGTTTATTAATTAAAATTTGAGATGACACGGTATTAAAAGAAAAACTAGTCTTAACTAATTATTATACTTTTTCTTTCAAATCTTTTTGTCACATCTATCTGATTAGCACCCCTCATAAGAAATCGATTCGACTATTCCGCCTTTAAACCGAATATTTATCCATTCATGTGATCTATAATCTGGCTATTCACCCATTGCCTTAAGAAAACAAAGATTCAGAACAGATTTAGTATAATGTAAGAGATCACTCAATAAGTCTCCGGTCTAGCTAAGAAAAACAAATTTTTTTTTAGAAATTCGACTTTATTCGTCAACATATTCTACTTCGAGGGAGATATATTCATTCCAAGTTTTCGATGCCTTTCGATTCTAAGTTTTCGATGCCTTTTTTGTATAACAATTTATCTTTGCTCTCAAAGCAGGCCTCTGTTTCGGCAATCATTTCTTCATTTGAGCCAAATTTCTTTCCCTGGAGCATTTTTTGAATGTCTGCGAAAAGCCAATAGTCGTTGGAAGCCAGATCTGGAGAGTAGGGTGGATAGGGAAGAAATTCGAAGGGTAATTCTTTCAATTTAACCATAGTTTTCATCGATTTGTGACACGGGGCATTTTCTTGGTGAAACAGCACTTTTTTCTTAATTTCGACGCTAAATCGATCCAATAATGGTATGTAATATTCGCTATTGATAGTTTTATCTTTCTCAAGATAGTCATTGAACAGAATGTCATGCGTGTCCCAAAATACGGATGCCATAACCTTGTCTGCTGATTTTTGTGTTTTTGGTCCTTTGGACGGCTTTCACCGGCTGCTCTCCACTCAGCTGACGATCTTTTTGATTCAGGTGTGTAGTAGTGGATCCATTATCACATGCCGACAGAAGAAATCCTATTTATCTCACTTGAACAGCTCCAAACAGCGCTCTGAATCGTCGATGCGTTGTTGTTTTCGGTCCGGTGTGAGCAAACGCGGCACCCACTTCGAAAACAACTTAAACGTGCTCATAGTTTCGTGTAAAATCATAAACACACTACCTTCGGATATCTTTAAGATATCAGCTATTTCCCGCAACTTCACTTGAAGGTCTTTCAAAACTATTTTGGGGCCTTTTTATATGTTTTCCGGAACAACAAATTTGGGGCGATCAGATCGTTCAGCATCATTAGCTTTGTACGACCGCGTTTAAATTCAGCATATTAAAAGTAAAATTAGTTGATTTATCTGGTGCAGAGTCTTCATAACGCTTATCAAGCCATTGTTTGTCTTCAACAGTATTTTTCCCCTTAAAAAACAATGTTTAATCATCACGTGAAATTCTTTTTTTATCCATTGTTTTGAAAGGCACAAAACTGGGTTCACTAACACTGTGATATGTAAACTAATTATCAGAATGTCATAAAAATTTCACATGTATAGTTTGAACGATGATACTATCGAAAATTCATAAGGGTCTGTCGACAGTGTTTTTCAATACCACTGTGTCCAGAAAGTAAGAATAATTTTCAATTTAAAATTTCCGGGGCTTATGCAATTTCAATTTCTTTTCTTGCATTAAATTCAGAACTTGCATTAAATTTTGTTTGCGGAAACGTATAGAATGTTACACAAGGCATTCGGTATATCGTAAAGAAATGTTTAGAAGTTTCATAAATAGTTCAAAGAAGGCAGAGAACGCGTAGAAGACGAAGAGCCCTCTGGTGGACTATCAACCTCAACTGACGAAGTCCAAAAAATTAAGGATTTGGTGCTTACAAACCGTCGACTCTTAGAGACAAACCGTCGACTTTTAG
Organism: Caerostris darwini; assembly: GCA_021605075.1. NCBI lineage: Eukaryota > Metazoa > Arthropoda > Arachnida > Araneae > Araneidae > Caerostris > Caerostris darwini. Next base: position 800,110 of record BPLQ01013528.1, read on the forward strand.
AGACCTTGCTGCTGATGTTGGAATTTCAAATGATTCAGTCAATTTCATTTTGGGCCGCAAACGCGTCAAATCTCGATTGATACCAAAACACTGATTGTGCCAGCTCACACTGCATTGATTCTAGGTGACTTTTTGCGCCAAAAATGAAACCCATAGGGTTCCACAACCAACGTATTCACCTGCTTTAGCATCATGCTACTTCTGGCTATTCCCTAAACTCGAAAGAGCACTCAGGGGACAACGTTTTGAGTCGATTGAAGAGACATTTTAAAAATCGCCGGAATCAGTTTGAGCGTCTCACAAAGCCAAGCGTAACTCAAACACTAATGAATATTTTGACGTCCAATTTGACACAGATGTCAAGGAGAGTGCCAGCAACCTAAAAAGGAAAAAAATTGAAATTCCATATTCCCCGTGAATTTCAAATTGAAAATTGATCTTACTTTTTGGACACAGTAGTATATAGGAAATTTTACACTGATGTGCAAACCTTAAGCAACAGGTGGGTTTTTTGCCGTAACTCCACGAGAAATCATCTGAGAGACATGACATTCAGAAATGAGGGAGAGTATTATGTAAGTAAAGCATGACGAAAGCATCGGCGCTGAAAGAGGAATACAATGCATACGGTATGGAATCAAACAAAAACAAGCTTTATTGAACGCATAGTATCGTGATTTATGATTGTCTACCCAAGAGGAAGAACCACAAGCAGTTTTTTTTTAATATGGGATATGTCCTCCCCTCAATTCAATGGTTGCTTCGCACCGTCTCCGCATATTCAGAACCAGCTGGTGCAACATTTCTTCCGGTAGGCGTCGGTGACCAACTTTCAACGGGAGGCAGCGTTCAGGACGGCGGGCGAATAGGCCCACTTTGTGAGGGCGTCTGGCCACAGTAAACCGCGACACTTGTCACCCCGTTGATGTACAGAGTTGCTGAGTAATGGCGCTTGCTGACTGCTGTCTGCTTCTTTTCGCCTGCAGGACGATATATCGGTCATCCCCTACATTTGACTTCCTCGGGAGGCCACCACCAACCTTTCTAACAGCTGTACCTGTGGTTTGGAACGCTTTCCAAGAGCGCGAAATGACACTTTTGTTGATTCCGAACTCTGCAACTACACTAGTGACAGTACGCCCCTCCTCCAGCTTTCCGATCATGTGTGAAGTCGTCCAGTTGATTTCTTCTAGCCATATTTCACGAACTGACACACTGGCACTTGCAGCAAATATGTTGAATTACGTCTCCGTCCTTCCTTTTATTCTACTGTTGAGCTGCGTGAGCCGACATCACGCGCTTTGCGTACGCTCACGTCGCCTCCGACGTTTCGTTTCTGATGCATACGCATTTGCATACGCATGACGTTTCGACTGACTTACGTGTTCATTGTACTGATCTCCAGACCTCCTTTTCTGCAATTTCATGGCTATCTGCTAAATTTTTACATTGTTGCTTAAGTTTTGCACGCCAGTGTATTTTTGAAATCACCCACTATTTGTTTTCCATTTAAAAAGAATAATAATTTTACTTGTTCATCACCCCATGGACAGGATGCGGATCTCACTTGTTTGGTCCAAGCGGCACCATCAAAAGTGATTACATCGTCACAGAGATGGGCGATCTCGGCAGACGCCAGACACTGACATGCGAATACCTGATCACTGTCAAGCCAAGGCGGACTATACAGATCTCGTTCGACAGATTCAACGTGCCTTCTGATGCTTCCTGCTCCACCAATTACATTATGGTAAGTACTTTTTTAAAGTGGGCCTGAATGGTCGAGTAGCTAGCGTTCTGGCGCTCGGTACCACAGGTTTCAGGTTAGAGTTCCGGTGATGCCATGGATGTTTGTAGTGGTCATGTCATACTAAGCACCCCACGCTTTTAGAACAGTGACATTCATTTTCTCTTCAGTCATTTTGTTCTTATGTTAACAATTACCTTTTACTTTTTAGTTTGATTAACTCTAAAAGCGTGTTTTTTAGTGTTTTTAAACTATAATATTTAAATGAGGTCCTGGTACGGAGGACTGGTACGGAGGACTGGAACTATAGTCCTTACAATAATATAATTGTGAATAAAACAAAGGCTAAATGCGAACAGAGAATCTTCTGATCCGTAGTCAGGCGCGTTATCCGTTGTGCCGCTGTCCCACGTAGGTTTGAGTGTCTTAGGTACTTTCATTCTACATGGGTTAAATTGCTCTTCATAAGTTAAAATAAAAGTCACTCCGATTGGCTATCCTAATCATGATGAGATAATAAATAAACTTATCAAAAATATTTTAGTGTCGTCGGTCCTTGGTAAGTCTACACCGTTTAAATTATATCTGATCGCTTAAAGTAGGGCAAAATCGAGCCCAAAGAGTCAGTTACAAACAAACATACAGGTGAAACTAATAAAAGCATATTAAAAAGATGCTGTTGAGACCGGAAATATTCAAAAACCGGTGATTGCAAGGACCATCCGATTATTCATTAAATCCAAGTGAAATGGTGCGGCAAGCATTTGAGAGGCAAAACTTAGTCAACTTCGAGCGATGGTTTCAGGCATAATGTTTTCAGGCTTGTGATTGGTCAACGCTTTCAGCTTTGCCGTTTTCCCCTCTATGTGAAGGAGCCTTAACAATAAGTAAATGTGAAATATATACATTCACATGGCTTGGATGTCTTAAGGCAAGCTCTGTAACGACGCTACTTACTAAGCACTACCCAGGAGGTGCGTGTCGCTTGTAGATAAGCTACGGACGCGGAATAACAATGCCCCAGCAACGCTCTATGATCATGCTAAACCGGGACCTACGGCACTCTAACCCGAAACCTGTGGTACTGAGCTCCAGAGCACTAGTCACTCGGCCATTTAAGCCCGAATATATATATATAAATGATTATAAAAAAACACCAATATCATAACGTTAAAGATATTTGTGTTTATAGATATTAAAAAATAAAATGCCTTAATCTTTGGTGCAGTAAGATTATTATACGATCTAAGGTTCGGCAGAATTAGAAATTTAAAATTAGAATTCCGAAAATTAATAAAAAATTTAAAATTAGAAATCCGAAATGTAACAATTCAATACATTTAATTAGTCTTTACTTTAGCATTGAAAAATATTGTTTTCTTTTAATAAATAATTTACCTTTCAAATGGAGCTTTAAATTTACAAGAGATATATAGCGTCTGTCGATAGTAGACAGTTTTTGCATACCGTATTTTTATCGTCCGATATTTTTGCTCCCTAGCGCGCATGCTCATGGAAAACATTATTACAGATACGCAGGCGCAATTTCCTATGAGCATGCGCGCAAGGGGAAAAAAATACCGGACGATAAAAAAATTTTATGCAGAAACTCTCTAATATCGGAGGATGTCACCATAAAGATTTGTTTAAAATTTTGGATTAATTCTATTCATTATATTATGTTTAATTTCTTCCACGCAAAATGTAAAAGTATGATTAAGGAATTAAATTTATAAAGGAAGTAAAATCTATATAATCAAACAATTTTATTGACTATCTACATAATCAAACAATTTTATTGACTATCTACATAATCAAACAATTTTATTGGGTTTTTTTAATTTTCTAGATCAACAATGGTGGAACGAGTGAATCTCCTTACCTGGGTATCGGCAAATATTGTGGTTCCAACAAACCGCAGTCAATGGAATCCAGTTCATATGAAGTCTACGTCAAGGTTGTGGTCTCCACTGTGGCAACTGGTATTCCTGTATGTGTTGATATTCATTCTGTTAGAGTTATAAAAGAATTGAAATGAAAAACTATTAGTTAACTACACACAATGAGTTAAAAAGCGAAAAGAATCTAAAATGACCGAGTGACCCAAATCTATAACTATATCAAGCAGCTGTATGTATTGTGAAACTGATATCTGCATTATATACAGAGTGATTAGAATTAAAAGTCACACTTACAAAATGCCGTAAAACAAGAACCATTCGTCGCAATGAGTTCAAATTAGAACTGAAGATACTTAAAGAAGGGGGTGGCATCCAAAAAAGTCTCAAAGTGTATTAATAGATGGTGCTGTAAGCGGCATAAAGAAAGGGAATTCGGCTGTCAGTGAAATTTTGAATCGAAATGACAACGTATTTGGTATGAGTTGCACATTACACCAACTGTAGTGTTCAATGTGCTTGATTGTTTCGGTTTTTTGACGGAAAAAAGGACTTCCAAGTCATTCAACAGCTATGACACTGTTAGTGGAAAATCCATTAACCACGGCAAGGTCATACCAATAGGATGGGAAAAATCAGCCGAACTTTTTTTGAGACCATACCGTTTCTCCCTTCTTCAAGTATCTTCAATTCAAATTTGAACTCAATGTGACGACTGTTTCTTTTTTTTACAGTCCTTTAAAAGCAGGACTTGGGGATCACAATTGTGGTTATGACAGAAAAAAGCATAACTATAACAAAGATTTGTATATTTTTTCATTTTGTTTTATTAAATTTTGCATATCTACATGTTGTCCAGTAAAGATCATAAACTTACAGATCATTTTAAATGCTTTTAGTACGTTGAATCAAACTTATTTCCTAGAAATGTCAGAAATCATTCATTCTCCTTCTTGGAGAAATTTCAAGGCAATTGCTCGACAATTGTATAATGTTTTGGAGAAATCCCTGTAAATATAACTAAGAAATCCTATTACAGATGAGACAAAAAACTGATTCGTTTGCCCAGTGTCCACTAACATAAGATCATGAATGACGTATGGGATAACTTTCAAACATTTCGTATTTCCAAAATAAACTATTTTAATTCAATTTTGCCAGATCATAATAGAATTTGTGAAATTATGAATTGCACCAGATGCATAATTGTGTTAAATTCACAAGACATTTGTCTTGTCAAACTTTTAACCTGTCATGACCTTATTAGAAAGGTCTTAGCTTCGTTACCCTCAATGCGAAACAAACCACCGTTGTCACTTAAATAATGAATGCATCGCAATGCGCTCATCCAACTTTTATTATCCGTAGCTGAATTGCATGAAGTATTCTATCGCCAATTTCACTCAACCATTGAAAGCAGTGGAGTTTGTGGTTACATAACTTTTGTTCTGCGCAAACAAGTTTGCATTTGTAGGTGCATTGTAAATGACGGAAAAATTTTATAGTAGTAGAGTGTAGTGGTGTAGACAGTTAAGTTACAGTTAATTAGTTTAAGCAAATATAGTTTATTACGTTTAATATAAAGGATAACACAGTTACCAACTACATAATGGGCTAAAAATAAATATCAGCAAGCCAGCTGCCCATCAAGCTAACCATAGTTGATGGGATTATCAATGTATACATCCGTGGCAGACTTCACGGTCAATTATATGTCTTCAGCATATGACGTCGGACTCGGATGTAAAGCGAAAGTGAAATATTTAAGTGATTTCATTTCACATGGCAACAGTAAATTTACTGTTTGAATGGCAGAGACGATTTGCCTCATGCTGAAAGTAAGGCTATAAATTTGTATAATATGCGTTATACAGTTTATATTTTTTAACTCATGGCGTCTTTACTTTCAGGATTTTGAGCTGCATTACAGGGAGCTCTCAGTAGGTTGCGGCGGGCATTTGTATGTGACTGAGAACGACCCTTACGTGGAGATCTCCTCCCCCAACTACCCCAGTCCCCCTACGCACGACGTGGCATGCGACTGGATCATCACATCTCCTGCTGCTACGAGGATGAGGATAGATTTCGATGAAGCATTCCACTTTTCCGCAAAGTGAGTAGGCGGGGGTTTTTTTCTTTTCTTTTTATTTCCCAGTGAATAATCTTAGCTAAATATTCCCGATGCTTATTAGTTTGCATTCTGGTTAGTAATCTGCTCCGAAAATACAGGGTGATTATAATTAAAGTCAAGGGCTTGAATGGCCGAGTGGGTAGCGCTCTGGCGCTCGGTACCACAGCTTTCGGGTTCGAGTCCCAGCGGTAACAATTTGAATGTGGGCCACTTTTGATCTTGAGGCCCTAGGCTGAAGCCTTGTTAGCCTATAGGTGTCTACTTTTTTCCCAAGCCAGGCCACATATTGAATTGGATCGAAGCCTCAACTTCTTGCACGCTGACCAGTGCACACTAACATACGAACATGAATGACTTGTGGAATAACTTTCAAACATTTTGTATTTTCAAAATAAACTATTTTAATTCAATTTTGCCAAATTCACAATTGCACAATTGAATTTGTGTAATTGTGAATTGCAAGAAATGCAGAGAGCCTGAATGGCCGAGTGGCTAGAGCTCTGGCACTCGGTACCACAGGTTTCGAGTTCGAGTCCCGGCGGTGCCATGGATGTTTGTAGGGGTTCGGAATCCACTTTAAACAGTAAGTCCTGGTCTAATAGGAGCGTAGAGCGTCGCAGGGACATTGTTACTCCGCGTCCGTGGCTTATCTTCAAGTTACACGAGCCCTCTGGATAATGCAAAATGAGTAACGTCTGTGCAGCGCTTCCCTTAAGGCATCCAAGACCAAGCTGTCTAAGTGTTTGTGCCAGCTGAATTAGAAAAAAAAAATAATAATTAAAGTCTTTAAAAATGCTGTAAAAATATAACTGTAAAAAAAAAAAATTCAAAATACTGTCAAAAAGAACTATTCGTCTCAATGAGTTTAAATTTGAACTGAAGATACGTGCAAAAGGGGAAAACGGTACGGCACCAAGAGAAAAGTTCCAAAATGTATCAATATATGGCGCTGTAAGCGGCATAAAGAGAGTGAATTCGGCTGCTAGTGAGATTTTGAATCGAAAACCAACTAACGTTCATATTAAACAAACTTCGCATATTAAACCAACTGTAGTGTTCAAAGTGCTTGATTGACGGAAAAAATGACTTCGAAGTCATTCGACAGTTGTGACAATGTTAGTGGAAAGCCCATCCAACACGGTGAGGTCATTCAAAATTTATGGCAAATATCGATAGAAACTTTATTGGATTTTTTTTTTTTTTTTTTTTTTTTGACGCCATATCGTTTCGCCTTCTTCGGGAATCTTTAGATCCAATTTGAACTCACTGTGACGAGTGGTTCTTTTTTTTACAGCAGTTTGAAAGTGGGACTTTAATTACAATCATCCTGTGTATCCTTTTTTGCTGTGGAAAATTTTGTAAGTTTAGACAAATGTTTTTATTCGAGGGTAGACAATTTGTTCTTGAAACCATGTAACTTTGAAAATAGTGGTGTTTTAAAAGTTCGCTCTAAATACAAAAAGGCAATAAACAAGAAGTCAGAGAGTCATACAGTTTCACTATTCACAGTGTAAGCGATTTTGTATGAAACAAAATAATTAAATTCAATATCTCAAAGATAAAGGGCGCTACTGCAGATAATTCCATGCTTGTGAAATACGCATATCGCTTACATAACACAAATTTCTGATGCAAAATAAAACAATAAATGTGATACACAATTTTTGTCAATTCGCAAAAATATTTTTTGTTACTAGAGGCCTGATGGCCGAGTGGCTAGCGCTCTGGCGCTCGGTACCCCAGGGTTCGGGTTCCGACAGTTTATACCTGTTCGTAATTTACTTTAAACCATTGGCCCCAGTCTAATAGAATCGCAGAGCGATGTGTGGGTAGTATTACTCGCGTCCGTAGCCTATCTTCAAGCTACATGAGCACCCTGGGTAGGGCTAAATGAGTAGCGTTGGTTGCAGCCCTTGCTTATGGCATAAAGATAACTGACTCTGTATTGTCAGCTGTATTAGAAACAAGTAATATAAAAAAAAATGTTAAGTCGATTCCTACTTTTTTTTCACTCTATTGCAGAAAGTCCTTTATAAATTATTTATGTTTATAAATCCTTTATATTTATGTTTCATTCATTTTTTTAAGTTTATCTGGCGCCCTCTATTGGTAGATACATGCAACTTAAATCTAAAAAAAATTTTAATTAATTAGTTAAATTTAATTAATGAATTAATATTTGAAAAGAGTGTATTAACATCCAGTGTCATCCACTACAAGTTCACAAAAAAACTTATTTGAAGTTGAGTAGATGAATAAAAAGTGTTTTCGTAACGATAGAAAATTTGAACAAGATACATATAGGGTGAGTGTGAGCTAATAGAAGGAATTGAAAAAAAAGTTGTATTGCTTGATGTTAGTGTGATTTGAAACTGCAAATGATGAACTCTTTTTGTATCATGTGCAAATTTTTTGCCTGGTGTTGAGGAGCCTTCTGGATGATACTATGAAGGTATGTGGATAAAGCCCATCTTGTTGAGAAATTGCTACCAGAGTGTGAACAGAAAACTTACAATGCAAATGCACAGCGAAACTTTTCGAAAACGGAGAAAGACAACACTTGGTTATTTAGCATCTTAAGGAGGAAGAGACACATTTTTCGCTAGATGGAGAAGTTAATTCTCAAAATTGATGCATTACTAGCAATCTTCGAGTTCAGTAAAGTAGAGGTGCAGTCAGAAAACGTTCATGTATGTAGTTACATTAAAATATCCACGATTGGCCTTTGAAAACGGTTTGGCGTGAATATAAAATATTGTGCCATAGAGGGTGCACTGTACTATAATTTTTTGCGTAACATTGTTATTTCTAATCTACTACTACTACACCACTCCGCTTCACTGTGCTTACAGCTGAGTTGCCGCTTTGCAGTTTGGGAATGATGTGAGTGAGAAGAAGTCTGGTTGGGCTCTGTAACGCTCTACAGCCATATGAGACCGGGATCTACGGCTTAAAGTGGATTCCGAACCACTACAAACATACATGGCACAGCCGAGACCGAACCCTAAACGTGTAGCACCGTGATAGGGCAGTGTCCTATCCCATGTAAATTACGTCAGGCAGATTATAATTATTGACAAATGTTCAATACACTGTCCATTATTCAGACGAGGTACACTATTCACAGCATTATGTAACATTTCTGATGGTATGACATACACGAGTTTTCGGAATGCAATGTTATAAGCGGTACTATATTTCCATGATTTATAATACTTGTTTTTATTACTTCTATATTGCTTTTTTAAACTGTAAATAAATAAATGGACTACTTGATTATATTCTCTTAATTTATTTTCTCAACTTTAAAAGTAAATGACAAAAATGTTTTCTTCATTTTAATTTTGATACAGAAAATATAGGCCATGTTATTGAACTATGCATAACATTAAAAGCTTTTAAGCTTAGCAGGGACACTATCATTTTTCAAAGAATGAGATTGGACACCCTTTATTATTGAATATAAACGTCAATAAAAATGTATCGAATTATGGACATACACTTTGCAAGTTATGAAAGGCATATAATCTCCATGTGAAATATAAACATTATTAGCTTTTATTTAAATTGTTGACTAAAAATATGCATCTTTAGTCGTCATTTTGACTCCTAGGTAGTTTCATTCACTGCAAGTAGCTAACGAAAAAACATGAAAAGGATTAGAATCCTATAGGGTTAAGCTTTTTCCTTTCATTGCAGATGCGAAGATGATGAAGAAATTGAATTTCTCCAGATCTCTGATGGTGGAACGGAGATGGCACCACCTCTTCGACGTTTCTGCAGAAACGACCCACCCTCTAGCGTAATGACCACTGGAAATGCCCTTTTCGCGAGATACGTGACGTCAGTGCCGAATCCATCGGCTGGATTCAAGGCCAGAGTTCGCATTGGTGAGTTTTTCAGTGCATAAAAGTGTCTACTCCAATGAGAAGTGAGGGAAGCTGACGGATTGTCTTAAAAGGTTTTTTTTTTTTTTTTTTTGGTGAAAAGGAGGAGAATTCTGCGACGAATCGACTAGAAGTGTTGTTTTTCTTTTTTGATCTGAAGGGATTGAATAGACTGGAGTTTCAGCCTATTTTTTTCAAAATGAACCCCCCTGTTTATCACAACTATAACATAGTTTTATCAGTTTAAAATCCTTCTTTAATAATACTAGGTAGAAAAAAACTTCAGACTAAAAACTTAACACAAAGGCCGACAATCATTCAGAAAATTATTTTCCTGCCTTTTTTTGGTTTACATCACTTTCAACTTTAATTTCATATGCATTTTTCTACTATATCTTTGAGAGTTGGTGAGCTAGCAAAGATACAGCTCATTTGTTTTAAAATCATATGTATTGTAATAGACCTTTTCTATCTTGTGCGAACAAGATGCCGTTCATGTATGGGTCTACATGGCGCAGAAAATTCTTCGGCATCGGCAAGCGGCCTGATGGCCTATTGGCTATTGCTCTGACCTTTGGCTCTGATCACAGGCTCAACGTTCGAATCGTGGAGGTGACATGGATGTTTGTGAGTGGTTTGGAATCCCCTTTAGACTGTTGGTCTGATCTAATTAGCCCAAATTGTGCAAAAAAAATTACCGTAGAGCCACAAACCAAACCAAATCGACATCTGCAAAACACACTATTGTGCAAAATTGACGCAGGTTGATTGACTGTTGTTTAATGACAGAAAGAGCCAGACAGATCGGAGTTATTAAAGCCAAATGCTTTAATGACAGTAACATATCAATATCGGATAGCATAAAATTAAACAGAACGATACTTTAGGTAAACTTTAAATATTGGCCTTAACAATATTTTAACAAATAAAAAAAGAAAGCACGGGGAGTGTTCCCCAGTAAGATAAAGATTACAACGGGACAGGTTGAGTCATGTTCGGTATTCGATATCGGTATCGGTATTCTATTATTAAAAAAATTGTTATGGAGTAACATTCAAATAGCGATTAAATTCTCTACATACGATTTCAGTAGTGGAAACTTTGATTACATTGTAATTCATGTTAGTGATTTTAATAATGTTTTGGATTCTGAATTCGATAGGTGCTGTTTTACTATAGTTGAAGAGATTTACTTCTGTTTCGTGAATCGTATATAGTTATTGAACTTGACAGATATGCTCGTAACATGACTAACAACAAAACAAGTCCAAGCCAAATTGCAGTGCTTCCGCTGCACTTAAACATTTATTGAAAAGATATAGCTAATGATATTTCGTTATTTTCTTAAGTACCTGTTTTTACATGATGAACTGAAATTTGAAAAATAGTTTCAATTTCTTTTCTACCATCCCCTTTTTTTCGTATTTAAACATTAATTATTTCCTATTTCAGCTGCTTGCGGAGGAACGATATCATCTTTCCATGAAATTATTAAAAGCCCAAACTACCCGAACAATTACGGCAACAGCCAAACGTGCGAATGGTACTTGAAGATGCCATTGCATTATCACATCGTCCTAACACTGACTGACCTAAACACACCTGTACCAAGACGAAACCAGAACTGCTCCAATACGGACTATCTGGAAATCAGAAATTCTGACGAAAATGGTAAGTTTTATGCGTGTTTATTTTAAAGGGAGGATTAAATTTATATAAATAAAAAAAATCTGCTCGACTCGGGACCCAGTGGTAGTGTGTCCAGCCAGCATGCGGGGGGTCTCAGGTATGAGTCCACTGGTAGCTTTCGTTGCAGTCATTGCTTTCAAAAGAAGGATTGTGACACTATGTGTATAAAGTGTGGCAAGCCAATATGTAGGCTACCTTGAGGAAATTTTCCGGGATTTATCTTATGATGCGAAACGTGGTGAAATTAGACCTAAAACGTCCTACCGGAATGAAATGCCGATAGGTTTTTCATGGCATGCATAAGTTGAACATGAGACCCATCAATGTCCAACAAAAGAAGTTTTTATAAGATAATGGGTAACCGTCCTTCCTCCTACACAATGGACAGTGCGCCCCCTTTGGCGTTCAGTAGAAATGATCAGCCGTCCTCGACACTCTCGCCAGAGTAAGAGGAAGTACAGCGCAACCTACGCTCCCACTGAGAAACATTTTGTTTATAACCTCTCATCCCAAGAGGAAATATATTTAATGCAATCCTGCGTATTAGTTGACCTACAGACTCTCACCCGGACAGGAAGTATATTTCGCGCATCCTGTGCGTAGCTGAGTATCGTGTTTTCTGTTTAGAAGTGGAATCATTTCAGGAATCTATAATTATATGTCTTTAAATGTATTATGTATTGTATGTCTATAATTGTATGTATGGAGTGTTTATGCGTGTGTGTAAATAAAGCTGTGAGTTCCGCAGCCTGTGTCTCAAGTATCTCAACCCAACTACACCCTGTTACAATCCAGCTGCCCAACTGGCACTCTACAAATATATATATTTTTTTTTACAAAGTATTAAATCCGTCGTGTGTTTTAAACTTTCAGCATTTTTTTTCAGTCTTTAATATTTTATTGTACGTGATTGAAATTTTTGCAGATTTTTTTACTTTTTTCTATTTTTGAGTAAAAGTTACTTAGGTTATTCTTTTTTTAATTCAATACCAACAAAGATATGCATGCTTAAAACGATACAAAAAATTTATTCAAAACGTTGCTAATTTATATTATGTTATGTTTGTACATTTATTTTTAATATTGATTTTTATTTATTTTTTTTTGTTGTTTATATTCAATATGAAAATAATATAGATAATTTTTCAAAAATTTCTGCGTATTACTGCATGACTTTTGTATTGGGTATGATATGTTGATTTTTGCATATTAGTCAATGAATATTGGTTAAAGAAGTACTATTAGAAATTAAAACAATGTATGTATGATAAAAAATGTTGTTTTCTTTTATTTTATTGCTTTTTTTGAGAAAATAAATCTGAAAGAATCTCTACTTTTCTTTACATATCAATCTTTACAAAAAAGTATCCCTGTTAAAAAGTAGAAACAGAGGAGACAATAAATAGTATTTGTAATAAATAAAATATTATGTTATTTATAATAAAATATGTAAGTAATAGCAGGTATTTTCCTCAAAAATTTAAAAATTATAATTCAATTAATTAAAATGCCTAAAATCAAATCTATATATATGATTATTTTAATTTAAACTTAAGTATTAATATACTTAATTATATAGATGGGATCTTCTATTAATGAATTAATTAATATATCAATTTATTGTGGATTTACAATTGACTGCTAAATTAATTAATCCAGTTGATCAATTGGATTGATTATTGACTGATTATTACTTATTTTGGAGAAAATTTCTTTTTTTTTATTATATAATTTACCGCTTTCATATTTATATACATATCATAGTGTTTTATTGTACAAATTCATAATTTTTACTGTTGGTTGTGAACATGATGCTTTTTCAAGTTTACACAATAACTGATTGTGTACTTGTAAGTTATCAGAGAAAAGGAAGCATGCATTCGAAATTCCAAGGCCCGACTCGTGGCTCAGTGACAATGCATATCGCTGGGGAGCAGGGACGGATTTAGATGAAAAGAGGCCCTAGGCTATTCCACTTATGAGGCCCTTTCACCTCCCATTTTTAAGTTTGTAAATTACACGAGAGATAATAAAATAAATCATTACTGTTATATGTATATATCAATATGTTAAATGAAACATGTTGTAATGGGTACTAATCTTTATAAAAAAATGTGGCACGGATAATAAATAAAAAAAAACATCGAGAACACTTATTTGGTACTTATATCAATAACTAATCAAACATCACACACAACATTTACAACGAAACAAAATTCAAATAATAAAAATTTTTGACTACGAAAATAAAATATGCAATAAAAATTATCCTATTTTCTATCAAATTAAATTAAATATATTCAATATATTGAAGATTAAAGCGAATTCAATTCAGATAAATTTATTTCATAATTTCTCCTTATTTTCGATTCAGTGTTTTAGTGTTGACTGTTTTTAGAATAGTGTAATTCTAATTTTGCTAACAATTTGAATGTAGGCCTCTCTTGATCTTGAGGCCCAAGGCTGAAGCCTAGTTAGCCTATAGGAAAATCCGGCCCTGCTGGTGAGCATTAGGACGGAGGCTCAATCCGCTGGCGACTTTGTTGTAGACACTGTTTCAAAAAAGAAACTAGGAGACTCGATGGCGTTTGGGATGCTTAGCATCTTGCCACATTAATCGGCCTACCTGATGGGAGTTTTTCAGGTTTCCTCCCATACGATACGCTGATGCGGGGTAGTTTCCCCCTAATTGTATTCCCGGAAGGCACTGCCTACTTTTTTCAGCGTCACGGAGTCAAGTCAGACTTCTACCTTCGGATGCTCCATCACAACAGAAGCTGCCCCCTTTCCCTCCTTCAATTGAGACCACACTGGTTCTTGGACTTGGTCTAGGTGTTGCCGTCTACCAAGTGGGATAAGAAAAAAAAATCCAAGTGTTTGTTGCGGTATTCACAATTCCTCATAATATTTTTGAGATTATCAAAAACAAGTAATATAACATAAAAAAAGTCAATTCCTACTTTTTTTCACTATATAGCCGAAATTCCTTTATAAATAATTTTCATGCGTGTTTTTAAGTTTATCTGTCGCCATCTATTGGTAAATATATGCAATTTAAATCTAAAAAAACTAAAATTAATTAATTAAATTTAATTATTGAATTAATATTTGAAAAAACTGTATTAACATCCAGTGTCATCCACTACAAGTTCAAAAAAAATGTATCTGAACAATGTAGTGGATGAATACAAAGTATTTTATGAACGATTGAAAATTTGAACAATATATATATATAGGGAGAGTGTGAGTTAATAGAAGGAATTGAAAAAGAAAAAATACTGAAATTTTTGAGTTAAGAAAATAGCAAGTTCAATTCTTAAGATGAAATTCATGAGTACAAAAATATAAAAAAAAAATAAGTATTTTATAAATTAACTAGCAGACCGGGCCACGCGTTGCTGTGGCTTTCTTGTATATCGTTCAATTATTAGATACTATAATTGGTATTGTTAAGAAAGTGATTGGTAAAGAATGATGAAAAGATCAAATTAAGCTTCAACGAATAGAAAATGTTTAATTTGTATTAATTTAATGAATGAGGTAGATCATGTTTTAATTTTTAACACTGTTTTATAATTATTTTACCAAATTTAATTTTTAATAATTATTACTTTCATTTATATAAGAACTAAGCGATGAAAAATATTTCTTGTTAGCCTGTCTTTCGTCAAAATAAATAAATTCGTTCAATAATTTAATAAGTTGGTTATGCTTTTCTAAAATATTTTCCAACAATTCTACAATAGCTCTTTGCACTTGCTTGTTCGATAAAATTATACTGACATCGAGTTGTCACACGTTCTTCAGAACTGCCCATAAAGTAAATTTGAAGAAACTTTGGCTCTTCGTTAGGTATTGGCATCAACGACCCGATCGTATGGTACACCTGACCCTGTATTTTGAATGTATATTTATATATAATAGATATGACATCGATGCATAATCCCCATTTTCTTACAGGTGAAATACTAGGTGTGTACTGCGGTGCATTAACTAATTCAAGTGTAACCATCGACGTCCCTTCCCACGAAGCTTATGTCAAATTCAAGTCTAACACTGCTGATGTGGCCAAAGGATTTTCTTTGACGATGGATGGTAACTTTGAAGATGGTAAGTTGTAAATCTCTATAAGCAATCTTGAGAGTTTTAATTTTTAAGCAGCTTTATCAATAAAACAAGTAATATAAAAAACATTCGGCCGCAGCCACACTGCCTGTTATGAATTCCAATCGTAAAGTAATATAATGGTAGTAAAAACTAAGTTAATTATATTGGGTAATAAAAAATTGTCACGAATTTCTGGGAACTTTTTAACTGTCCCTCATATCTAGCTACAAGTATAGAAAATGTTGTAAATCAGGCACTTTGAAGCTTAAAATTATACAATTATTTATTAAAATCAACCATAATAACATTCGCATTACGGGCAGAAAATTACTAGAACGAAGGACAGTGTGACAATAAAAATTACTAATAACATTGAAAATGGTCGTTATCGGAAGGATGAGCAACTGTGCTGTTATCAGTGAACTAATCTACGTTTCTATTCTTTTCAACAGGATTCTTAAATGTATTGTGATTCTTTATTTGCAGTCTATTTCTATTTTCTTTTACTTGCTAATAAATTTGTAAGCACATTAAAGCTACAATCCACTAAATATGAAGAAGGGAATACATTTAAAAAACGTTCGTGTGACAGCCAGCAATTTAGGATTAAATGTAGTATTTACTTTTGCATCCAAAATTATTAGTAGCTATCTTTAAATCATTGACGAACAGTTTTTCTGAAAAACTTTTTATCATGTCTTACATTTTTATATTTTTCTCACTCCCTTATCTTTATTAAACGTCTCGCAAATGCATCCGAGTCTACTTACTACTGTGCCCAAAAAGTAAGACCAATTATTTTTTTTTCAAAAACTATTTATTTATTCTTTTAATTTATATCGTGTAAACTATTTGTCGTGAATGACAATAGATGGCGCCACGACCAAGAGGCTCTGCCATAACTCCTCCTCCTGTAACTCCATATAAGGCGAATGCTTATACGGGGGTGAAAAATGTAACAGCAAGGGCAGAAGAAGGATCGCGAGTGTGGTTGGCGGGCAGTTGCTAAAAATACGTATTGTTGGAATGTGAATAAATACTTTATATATCAACTGAAAGTGTGCTTATTTATAAGAACGGAAAAAGGAGACAACAATCGTGGCAATAAAGAGTTACAATAAAACTCAGAGAATTTATTGACTGCACCTCATATATGCCTTCATCAAGTGTAGGAACTAAAGAGGTTGTAAATCAGGCACTTTGAAGCTTAAAATTATACAATTATTTATTAAAATCAACCATAATAACATTCGCATTACATGCAGAAAATTACTAGAATGAAGGACAGTATGACAATAAAAATTACTAATAACATTGAAAATGGTCGTTATAGGAAGGAGAACAAGCTTTGCGAGAATCAGTGAATTATTCCACAGTTTTTTCAACATGATTCTTAAATATATTGTGATTGCAAATAGAGAATTACAATACATTTATTATTCAATCTATTTCTATTTAATTTCTAACAAATTTGTAAGCACATTAAAGCTATAATCCTCTAAATATGAAGAAGGAAATACACTTAAAAACGTTCGTGTGGCAGCCAACAATTTAGGATTAAATGTAATATTTGCTTTTGCAGTCAAAAGTGTTGGAAGTCATCTTTGAATCATTGCTGAACAGTTTTTCTGAAAAACTTTTTATCATGTCTTACCTTCTTATATTTTATTATCTGCATCAACTGTAGTATTGGTACTCATCATTTAAATCAATTATAATATTGGAACTCAACAACAATAGTATTGTACTAATCATCAATAATGTTTGTGTTAAAACAAAGTACGAAAAGAGAGACAAACAAACTAATCATTATGTGAGAAAAAAGAGTGAAATAATAATAGGGTGTGTAAAAATAATTTGTTGTGTTTAATACCTTTTTCTGGGGGAGTCGGAGTTTTATTTATTAACAGATATCTAATTTAGCTAACGATAATCAACATCAATTTCCAGATAATCAATTATGATAATCAATTTCCAGATAATCAATTATGATAATCAATTTCCAGATAATCAATTTCCAGATAATCAATTATAATAATCAATCAAGTCGTGGACATTTTTCCTAAAAAATTCTTTGAAAGATTATTTTGCTGATCATTCGTGCTATTGTTCAGAATTTTATATTGTATTATTCCAACTTAACAAAAATTCATAGTCTTGTAGTTCTTGATTTTTTTTATTCTATATTCTTAAAACTATTTATAATTTCAACATCAAGTTTTGAATCAGAAATTATATGATTTTTATAATAATATAAACCTTTTATTACTTCCTTTAACAATTTCATTTGTATTAAATTTCAGCATTTACGTTGTTCGAGCTGTCGGTTGAGTTTTTATTTTCCTTATAATTTCCTGCTATTATTATAACTTCACTGATGAATACAAAAGCACGTGACTTTTCAATTATTTTATCTATTCAAAGTATGGAATCATGAAATGTAAATTTTCTTTCAGAGTTAATGTTCATGTTTAGTTAATTCTCAGTAGGGATTGCAATATCGGACCTAAAGTTCAATACCGGTATTCGGTATTTTTTAGATCTTAATACCGGTAGTAGAAATTTTAGAAAAAGAAAGAAAACACAGGTGTTTTTTTTGTTTTATTTGCCAGTTTTATTAGAGAATGTAAATATCAC